>CAVNYN010213004.1:0-24858 GCA_963692815.1 Nyctanthes arbor-tristis
CACAATGTCTATTTCATACACGCCATGCATATTTCAAATACAATACACACAGCATGCATCCATAGATATCACACGGACTGGGAGGCTTCATTACAAATCTTTCGAGAGGTTTTGGAAAGGGACTCTATAGACTCACATGACACTAATTCTCTTATTTATTACGCATAGCAATCTTTTTACCAGAAATCCATTTTATATAAATATATGGTCAAAAAATGTAATTAATCAAAGTACCTAATCATTTAGGTATTGTCAACTATTATACATGGATAAAGGTATTTATTGGTGTACTTTGACTATTTTGCAAGTGGTAGAAGATAATGGGTCAAGTAGATCAAGACAAGTCTAGATGGTCTTGCAAATTTCAATGAAATAATGATAATGAGTTATAGAAATTCAAGGAAGATGATTAAAGTGGGATTGAAAAAATCACGTAATGTAACCACCTGCTCCATTTTAATATAATATAGTCCGCTTTGGACTAAGCTCGCACGATTTTGCTCTTAGGTTTCCACTCAAAAGACCTCATGTCAGTTGAAATAGATCTCTTGACTTATAAACTGGTATCATTTTCTCTACCTAAGTGATGTAGGATTGAAGATGTCACAATCACCCTACCTAAGGGGGCCCAACATCCTCATTGGCCACACTTTTGGCTGGACTTTTCTCTGATACCAAGCTGTAACGCCTTGAGTTCTAAGCGCCTGTTACGCTACCAAACTTCTTTTTTATTTTTTTATTAACAAACGTAGAAGTTAAGCATTCATATCAATAAGTGCGGAAAATTTTTTCTTTTTATTTAAATAATATAACAATATTTCGTAAATAATTTCAAATGAAAACATTGTCAGTAATAACAAAATATTCAAACTTTGAAATAACAGCATTGTCAATAATTATTTCAACAGAAGAAAACTTTAGCAATTAAATAATTTGTTTTTTTCTTGCAATTGTCACCCCCGGTCGAGTCGCTGCCAACTCCAGACCATGAAATGTTTTGAAATAAAGGATGAGTATCAGTAAATTCCCACGCACTAACTTTTAAACATGCAATATATATTATGTAATTAAACACACGTACACATCCAATTATGTCTATGGGCCCGCCAAAATGGCAAGCTAAGCCTAGAGCTCCAGATTAAGGTGAGCTAGGCTTGTGGGCTCCTAGTTTATGTGAGCTAAGTCTGTAGGCTCCATATTAAGATGAGCTATATTATGGGCATACTTTCATATCAATTTTATAAATTACATAAGCACATGCATAAACACATAACATGTAATCACATCATATTTTCATAAAAAGTGCACATATAATTTTGGAAACAATTTTAGTATCAAATCTACCTTAATACGCTTTCTTTTTTCGAGTTTGAACTATAGGACAGACTATTTGTGCGTTAAATTATGCTCCTTGTCTAGACAAATAGATTAACGTTAGAAATTTGAAAATATTTAAAACTAAATAAAAGTATGAACTTAAATCGTGGACTTTGAAATTTAGGGTAAAATAACTAAACTTTGAAAGTTTTAGATTAAAACGCAACTTAATAAAATGTTTAGCGATAAAAATTTATTTTTCAAAACCTTTGGGACTGAAATAGAGTTTTTCAAAAACTTTCAATTAAGTCGATTTTAGTCCCTCAAGTTTTGAAAAACTCTATTTCAGTCACACGCCGTCAACCAAAGCCCATCCATCGCCTTCCATCGTGGGTTCAATTCGAGGAGGTTCAAACTTCGGTTTCGAAGAAAGACAGCAGTGCCTGCTGCATGTGTGTATATGCGTGTAATAGTGTATCTGTAATGGTACGTATGTATACTTGTGAGAGTGTATGTGATTTCTGAATGTACTGGAATTGGAATGAAATTGCAGAATGTGAAGCTGTGATGTAACTTGAATGTATGTATGAATGAAAAGGCTAAATACTTTGGTGCTGTTAATTGTATATGTAGCAGTAAAAATTTGCATAATCGTGAGAGTTTGCTGGTTTTGTGGAGTAGAATTGCTGTTGAAATTTCTGAGTGAAATTCCTGGAAGCGAGTAGTGAGTGTTATATACATATGAAATCAGAGAACGTGGGAGAATCATGGAGAATAGTGGGAGGATTTTTTCTTCAGAAAAATCTGGGAAAGAGACGTTGGCAACAGATTACATGGGATGAGGGGTGTTTCTTCAGTTAGGCAACGTTCAGATAGTTAGATGTTTTCAATGTAGTTCAAAGATGGGTTGAAATATTCTCTAGGGTGTGTTTGGGTGAGTTTAATTGGGGCCTTTATTTATTAGCCCTTGTCAAAGGGTCTAATTATTTAAATGACCCATCACTAAAATTTTAAGGTTAAATAACCCTTTCATATAATTATTAGTGATATTGAGATTGTAAAAGTCCAAAATATCCTTTTATGCAAAAATACTAAAATACCCTTACAACTATTTTAGTTCCACGCCGTCGACTGAACCCAGTCCATCGCCTTCCATCACCCTTCCATCGTGTGTTCGATTCAAAGAGGTTCAAACTTCGGTTTCGAAAAAAAGCAGTAGTGTCTGCTGCGTGTGTGTATATGTGTGTAATAGTGTATCTGTAATGGTATGTATGTATACTATAAGAGTTTATGTGATTTCTGAATGTACTGGAATTGGAATGAAATTGCAGAATGCGAAGCTATTATATAACTTGAGTGTATGTATGAATGAAATGGCTGAATACTTTGGTGCTGTGAATTGTATGTGTAGCAGTAAGAATTTACAGAATCGTGAGTGTTTACTGGTTTGTGGAGTGGAATTGCTGTTGAAATTTCTGAGTGAAATTCCTAGAAGCGTGTAGTGAGTGTTATATAATTATGAAATCCGAGAACGTGGGAGAATCATGGAGGATAGTGGGAGGATTTCTGCTTCAAAAAAATCTAGGAAAGGGACATTGGGAACATATTACAGGGGATAATGGGTGTTTCTTCAGTTAGGCAATGTTCAGATAGTTAGATGTTTTCAACGTGGTTCAAAGATGGGTTGAAATAGTCTCTGGGTTGTGTTTGAGTGAGTTTAATTGGGGCCTTTATTTATTAAACCTTGTCAAAAAGGTCTAATTATTTAAATGACCGATCACTAAAATTTTAAGGTTAAACGACCCTTTCATATAGTTTTTAGTAATATTGAGATTTTAAAAGTCCAAAATATCCTTTTATGCAAAATTACTAAGATACCCTTGTCTCTATTTTGTTAGGGTTCAGTACAATTACATCTCGTTGTAATTTTTACCTCGTGAGTACATTACGTTCCCTCCAAACGTGTTCTTCCTTTTCCAGCATGCCAAGTAACATCCCACAAAATTTTATAAACAAATTATCATAATGATGAGAAAGTTACTTGTACTTATATCAGTTGAAAGGTTATAAGATTATGACAAAGTGATCGAATTGAATTGCATAAATTGAAAAGTTTCAAGATTTATTACACGAATAAATACCAAGAAATAGAATTGTATTGAACTTCAAAATTGAGAATTTGCCATTCAAATTGAATTGAAATATGATAATGTAATTGTATTTGAATTATTGCAAGATTGTTACGCAAATAAATGTCAAGAATTGTAAAATGCTTATTATTGACAACATGATTGATGTTTTAACAATGAATTGAAGTTAGAAGGCGGTTATTGGCAATAATTGAATAACTACACGAGTTTGTTATTAAAAAAATGTAAATATTTTGATGATGACCGAATAACCGCTTGAGATGCCACAAAATGCAAAGATTGTTACTTAAGTAAAGCCTAGAGAAAAGAATGTTGCTATTGATTAGTATGACTCAAAGTGTAGCCATTTAATTGAAAAACCACGTTAAGTGAAAGGACGTTAAGTAATATTGATCAAAGTTCCACGACCTAATCATAAGACAACACAAAGTATAAGGACTGCTCGAGCAATTTGCAACCAAGTGTATTGCGCCACAACGCGCAACGTGTCATAGTTTGGTTGGCGGAACTCAAAGATTTATTAAAAACAATGAGATCCGACCACTATAAATAGAAGAGGGAATGTGAGGATTTCCTAAAAACCCATCCATCCTATCTCCCTTTCCCATCCAATCCCTCTCTTCCTCTTTCCCTTTCCACCTCCCTATCAAGACTAACTGTCTTGCTTCTTTAGTGAATCTCAAGCTTCTCATAAATGAAAAATCGTCCAAAAATAGTGAGGGTAGAAAAACAACCTTAAAACCTATCAAACATTTGATTTGGCATTTGGAAATGATCCTCTGTCATATATATAAGGAATACAACTTGAAACACCACTCTAATAGAGGAAAATGAAGGTTTTGATGGTGTTTGTCAACAACTCAAAGAATCTTTGGAAAAATCAAGCTAAAGAGGTGAGTAACTACTACTTTGATTCCCTATTAGCATTGATTATGTTTTGATACAACAAGCATGGTTTTTTATTTAAGTCTTCCATGAGATAAACATGGATTTTGATGCATTGAAAAGAAAATTGGTTATTGTCATTTGAATCACTAGTTAATGTTCTACCTGTTTTGTATTTGCTTTGCCTTGCTTTGCTTTGTTGCCATACTAGGAGCCATCTAATGATATCGAGAAGGGCGACGATTAGTGTGGTATTTGCTTTGATTTGTTTAGCATTCCGGTAGGGGTCAATTGGGATTCGAATGTGGATCCACTTAATTATACATAGCCATGATTGAATTGATATGAATCTTGCGCGCATCATGGGTAATAGTTTAACTAGTGATATGGCTCTTTTGTGCATTTGAAAGCTTTGTAGATTCAATGGTTTTCTTGAAAATAAATCTTTCAAATGAAAGGTGAATCAAAAGATTTTGTTACTCACTGAATACTTTGTACTCATTCCTCTTTTCTATAATTTTTTGTAGATGATTGAAGATATCATATTTGAAAAGTAAGGCAAGCCATGAGTTGGAGTATGCTCGCGACTCGGAGTAGAGTTTTGCATGTAGTGACGACCTATCTTTGAAACGACTACGAAAGCAATTATGAATTTAATACCTTTTGTATTAATAAGTATGCCCACCTCTTTATAAATGTATTTCTAACAAGTGGAAACTTACCTTTCAGTATGATAGCTTCCTAATGACCTGTCTTGTCTAGATCAACTTTTCTTGCTTTGGTAAATAATGAAATATTTCTATTAATACCACTGGTTGTGTTCTTTGCATTTTATTAGAAAACCAAGTTTTAATGATTCTTTAAAATATAATAACTTGTTAGTTTAACTAACAAGCTTTATAGAGTGTTAAACCCTATCAGATAAATACAATTCGTTTGTTTTGTACGTCCCATCTCCGCTATTTATATTGAGGCTTCCGCTATAGATTTTGTTAATTAATATAGGATATTATTAAATAATTGGAAATTAACGGGGGCATGACAAGAGTGGTATTAGAGCAACGTTCTAGGGGCACTACATGCATAGTCTACTCCGAGCGAGGCATCAACCAACCGGCTTGCAAGTAAGTTTAAAGTTCATAAATAATTGGTGCACCTTTTTAGTAAAGGTTATATTCATTGAATTTATGGTAAACAAGAAAATGGGAGCCAAGTGAAATTCCTTAGTATATTGATATTGATGTAGTTTTTAAAAGATGTTATATGATTTCTACTTATATTAGATGGCATTTTGGAACTAGAATAATTGCAAGAGAAATGAGACTGAAAAAGAAGAAAATGAGAAGAATTGATACCTTTTACTTTAGTTCTAAATCACAAGTTAACTTTAAAAGATATCATATAAATTATATTTATACTTGATGGTATTTTAGAACCAAAATAATTGCAAAAGAACTGAGGAGAGAACGAAGGCCGAAAAAAATAAAAAATAAAAAATGAAACATGCGACCGCATGGCACCCGCGGGTGACCGTGGAATGCTTTCCGCGGCCTACCTGCGAGCAATAGCTTTTTTGTGGCTATGTCAGCTCCCACCATGCGGCCGTACAGGTGAAGCATGTGGCCGAATGGTGCCCAGATTTTTTTAGAAAAATTTGTAGCTAAGTCCCTGAGCTTCTTAATTCTATATAGATCAGTCCAAAATCATAAAAATTTCTAGAAAAATTGTAATTAGGTCTCCAAACTTCCTGATTTCTTCTATATTGACCCAAAAGACTTATTTTATGTTTTTTAAAACATGAACTTTAAGTCTTTCACATAATTGCTCTTTATTTCGATTAAAGAAGTTCTTTTGGCCGTTTTGCATGCAAATTTAACTCGGTTTTCAATATTCTTGCTTAAACTTGATTTTTTTTTTAAAATTTTGCACTAATCTGGTTATTAAGTCTTGAAATTTTGACATTTGACTGTGTCATGGGACCCACCAGTACATGCACCAACCTTTGAGTTCTTTGAATCTCATCGTAATTGCTGAAATTTTCCCATTCTTGATCAACCCGTTGGAGTATAATTTTGGGCAAATGAAGAAATAAATGGATGTCTATTTTATGAACATTGTAAGTTCCGTTTACTGATGTATATCCAAGAGATTTAACACAGGTAATCACTAAAAATTTGATTATGAATCAATATGCAGTGACAAATTTTGAACCATGAATTAAACTTATGGACAATTAAAAAATTAACCCATGTGAATGTAATGGATTGATGAAATTGTTTTGGATGAATAAATTGAGTGATCCTAAAAATATTGAAACCTATAGAAAGTGGCTGAGAACTATGATAAATTTTAATCATATTTTGATCTCTTGATTTGATATTTGGAAAGTAAATGTGGCAAGGATGTGGCAAGAAATTTGAATTCAATTTCCCAACTTCTTTCGAATTATTGTTTGACCTATGATTTTTATTGATCACTGAATACTCCACAAGTAATATACAAATATGCCTAAACTTTGAAGCGTGAAAAATTGCTTATGCCCTTTGATTCGTTGCCTCCTTCATTGCTATGTGCCAATAAACTTTTGTGCATCTTCTTAAAGTAAATTGGAACAGTTGCTTTCTTACCTGAAAATTTATTCCGTTGGGTATAATATCTTGCCTATAATTGATTGACAGTATCTCTTTTCCCTATATGTTCTTAATAAACCCCTTTTAAAGATTTTCAATAAAATGCAAAGAACACAACAAGTTGCATAGAAATATTTCCTTGATTACCACGGAATGCAAAATTAATCTAGTCAAGACAAATTATTGGGAAGCTACCATACTGACAGGCAAGTTTCTAATTGATAGAAATACATTTATAAAGAGGTGGGCATACTTATTAGTACAAAAGGTAATAAGTTCTTAATTGCATTCGTAGTAGCTTCAGGGACATGTTTCCACTACATGCAAAACTCTACTCCCGTTCGCGAGCGTACTCCAACACATGGCTTGCCTGCTTTTTGATTATCATATCTTCAATCATCTACAAAAAACTATAGAAAGAGGGAATGAGTATGAAGTACTCAGTGAGTAACAAAACCTTTTGATTCACCTTTCATTAGACAGATTTATTTTCAAGAAAATCATTGAATGTACAAAGCTTTTCAATGCACAAGAGGGCCCTATCACTAGTTAAACTTTCAGCCCTGATGCGCGCAAGATTCATATCAATTCAGTCAATTCAATCATGGCCATATACATTAAAGTGGATCAACATTCGAATCCCGGTTGACCCCTGCTGAAATTCCAAACAAAGCAAATATCACACTAATCGTCGTCCATCTCGGTATCATTAGATGGTTCCTAGTATGACAACAAAGCAAAGCAAAGAAAATACAAAACGGGTAGAGCAACTTGTGATTCAAATGCAATCAATTAATCTTTCTTTTCAATGCATCAAAATCCATGTTCATCTCATGGAAACTTCAATCAAAACCATGCTTTCTTATCAAAACTTTAAGGATGCTAAAAGGGAATCAATGCATTAGTTACTCACCTCTTTAACTTGATTTTTCCAAAACTTCTTTGAGTTCTTCACAAGTGCCCTCAAAACCTTCATTTTGCTCATTCAAAATGTTATTTCAAGTTGTATTCTTTATATATATGAAGAAGGATCATTTCTAAGTGCAAAACTAAGTATTTGATTGGTCTTAAGGTTTGTTCTCTTCTCCATCATAATTTTTGACGAATTTCTCCTTTATATATGATATGAAGAACTCAAGAAATAAGACCATTGGCCATAGGATATGGAGAGGGAGAGGAAGGGAAAGAGAGAGAGAGAGAGAGAGAGAGAGAGAGAGAGAGGGTCGGCTAAGGGGTTGGTTCAAGTCTTCCAATTCCTTTCTCCTTATTTATAGTTGCCGGATTAAGTTGTTTTTAATGAATCTTTGAGTTCCGCCAATCAAAACACGACACGTGGCTCGATGGGGGGGGGCGCCATACACTTGGTGGAAAATTGCTCGAGTAGTCCCTATACTTCTTGTTGTCATATGATTAAGTCATTATATTTTGATCCATGTTATTTGAGTCCTTTCAATTAATAAGGTTTTGCAATTAGGTTATCAACTTTAAGGATGCTAACTAATAAACACATTCTTTACCTCTAGGCTCACTTGAGTAACAATTCTTTAAAATCTTGTGACATTTCAAACGGTTATTCTATCATTGTCAAAATAACGCTTACATTATCAATAGCAAACTCATGTGGTTATTCAATCATTATCAATACATTGTCAGTAACCACTTTTAAATTCCAATTCATTGTCCAAATATCAATCATATTGTCAATAATCATGTTCTAATTCTTGAATTTACGTGCATAACATTTTTGCAATAATTCAAATATGATTACATTGTCGCATTTCAATTTTTATTATTCAATTGAGTGGCAACTCTCAACTTTGCAATTCGATTATATTGTCACATTCTATTTCTTTGTATTCATTCGAGTGACAAATCTTTTAACTTTACCATTGATGCAATTCAATTCGATCACTTTGTCATGATCTTATAACCGTTCAATTGATGCAAATTCAAGTAACTCTCTCATCATTATTAAAATGACGATTATATTGCATAATTTGTTTATAAGATTTTTGCAGGATGTTACAATCTACCCCCCTTAAATGAATTTCTTCCTCGAAATTCGCTAAGCATTTTGGCAGTAATTCTCATTTTCAAAAGCATAGCATGCGATGGGATCGTCTTCACTTCCATAAGTGGCTTCTGCTACGCACTCTCATTTCTTTTGACGCTACGTGCATGCGTGGTGCTTGTGTAACTAACCTCTTTTTCATGCAAGAGTCTTCCATCCATCTTCAATATCGAAGTTCAAAAACCAAATTTATTTTTCCTTCTTAGCCCAATTATATCGTAAGTTCAAAAATGGGGTTGAGCAATGATGCAAAGCTTTAACAATCCAATTACCCGAAATTCTATTTGAACTTTATTCACGAATAACAATTAACAAAATTTGATTCCTTCAATGGTATGCTTTCAAAACTTATTCCAAATCTATTCTATATTTTCGAGCTAGAGTTCTACACTCTTTTCGCTTAGTTAACTTCAAAATTTCATTTTGAGCTTCAAGTCAATTTGCAAGGATTAAACAATGCAAGAAGGGAAGAGCCAATTGGTTTTGGCATTTACAAAGTAGAGGGACGTTGGCATGAGAAGATTTAGTAAAATAAAGTAAAATAACACACGATAAAGAATCGTCAAAAGATTGATGTTCCTTGAGATTAAACAAAGTTGAAGGGAAAGCAAATGGAAACATAAAGTCAAGTTTACATAGGTCCATTATCAAGCAATAAGGTTTTCTAATTTTCAAGAAGGACCATTGTCAACTGATGATAACCAAACAATTTCAGTAGCTTAATCAAAATGGCAACAATAGGCATTGAACGAAATCATATAGGAAAAATAAAAGCCAACAAAAGTAATAGGGGCCAAAGAGAATTTCTGAGATGTCAGGTCGGCAGTCAAAGTAGGTGAGATCAAGAAAAAGAAAAGTGGGAAAAGAAACAAATGCTCCCCAAACTTCAAACTTTTCCCAAGGTACTAATATTATTTCACTTGTCAAAGGTATTTTGAATAACAAACAAAATATAGGGCCATTGATATGAGCAAAGTAGAAAGGAAAATAATCAAGAATTGTAGAAGAGTTAATATTCCTTATAATCAAATCGAGTTGAAGGGGACAAAGGTGGAACCATGAAGTCCTTTGTCAAGTAAATAAGGTCTTCGAAGTCGTGAGGAGAACCATTATCAATAGGCAGTAATCAAACAATTTTATGAGTTTAGTTAAATGGTAACAAAAGGTCTTGAAGAACATACGGTCAACCAAAGACAATAATAGAGAAGATCATGGGAGATTTCAAATAGATAATCAAGGACAATCAATAATAGGTGAGAACAAGAAAAGGAAAGAAACAAAGTTTCTCACAAATTTTCAATGTGGCAAGAAGATGCTAATATGAACTCAAATATCGAAGGCATTTTGACTAACAAATAAGATAGAGGCAGAAACATGAAGTCTTTTGCTAAAATAATAAGGTCTTTGAAATTGGGAGAAGAATCATTGTTCATAGGCAATAATTCAAACAATTTCAGGGGTTTAATTCAATGGTAACGAAAGGCATTAAATAACAATATATATTCGAGGGAAGATAATAAGATAATGGAGAGGGCTGAGGAGATTCCAAAATTTCAAGTCAATAATTAAGGACAATTAAACATAACAAGAAAAGAAACCATAAGAGGAGGAATAAATTTCAATCTTTACAAGAAACCGAGGTCGATTTATGTATCAAGGTTAAGTCTTTGGAAACGGGTTTCCATTTTATTACAGAGAACTTTCATGGTTGAGTTATTCTCGAGAATAATACAGGACAAAGTTTAGAATCAATTGGAGGTTAACAAGAAATTAAGGTTTCAAAATAAAGAGGCTATTAGCATCAAAGAAAGGAGGAATGTTCCCCAGTTCAAGTACAAAGCAATGAAATTTTTGTTGATGAATCAAAAGCAAAGGGGTATATTAAAAGTATATAAGGAAAAAAGATACAGTCAATCAATTATAGGCAAGGTATTATACCCAAAGGAATAAATTTTCAGGCAAAAAATATAAGATAAGTATTGGGTCTAGCAAAGAAGATGAGTAACTCAAACAATTTGCCTGAAATAGATTTTTAAGGGGTATGGTCTTTTCGAGTAGGAGCCGAAAAGATATTATTTCGGGACTTTCTTAACCATTTCAATGAATCACACAACGAATAGCAGTTCTTGACAAAGTAGGAGGGCAAAATTACATTCAAAAGAAATCATACTCGCCAAAGCAAATTTTTTGTTTGAAGCATATTGGATATGTTAGGTAAGAAAGCAAGTGTTCCAATTTATGTTAAGACGATGCACAAAAGTTTATTGGAACATAGCAATGAATGAAGCAATGGATCGAATCAAAGGGCATAAACAATTTTTCATGCTCCAAAGTTTAGGTGTATATGTATATTGCCTTTGAATTATTCTATGATCAATAAAATCATGGGTCAAACAATAATTCGAAAGAAGTTGGGAAATTGAGTTCAAATTTCTTGCCATGTCCTTGTGACATTTACTTTCCAAATATCAAATAAAGAGATCAAAATATGATTAAAATTTATCATAGTTCTCAGCCAATTTATGTAGATGTCAATATTTGCAGGACCACTTATTCTATTAGTTCGAACCAATTTCATTAATCTATTGCAATTACTTGGGTCAAATTCTTAACTGTCCCTGAGTTAATTTATGGCTCAAAATTTGGCTCTATGAATTATTTAATAATCGAATCTTTTGACCGATTACTTTTGTTAAATCTCTTAGATGTACATTAATAAGTAAAACTTATATTGTTCCTAAAATAGTCATCCATTTATTTCTTTATTTACCCAAAGTTATACCTTAAGAAGTTGATCAAGAAAGGGGCAAATTTCAATAATTATGATGGAAGTCAAAGTTTGGTGCATATACTAGCGGGTCCCATAACACAATCAAAGGCCAAAAATTTCAATAGTCGATAACAAGATTAGTGCAAAAATTCAAAAATCAAGTTTAAGCAAGAAGAATATTGAAAACGGTGCTAAATTTGGAAGCAAAATGGCTAAAAGAACTTCTTTTGTGAAAGACTTAAAGTTTGCGGCTCAAGAGAACATAAAATAAGTCTTTTGGGTCAATAATAAATCAAAAAGTTTGGAGACCCTATTGCAATTTTCTAAAAAAAAAAAAACTCTATGCTCGGACCGATTTAAACAAAATCAAGAAGATCAGGGATTTGGATGCAAATTTTCCAAAAAAAATCTTTTGTTTGTTGGTGGGGGGGGACCGCCTTAGGCGTGGTGCGCCTGCACCATGCTCTCTACCCAGATCGCTCGGTGCGGCGGCACCAGCGGCTTTCTGTCCGGTGCAGAAAGCATGGTGCGGTCGAACCATCCAGATGGTGCACCGGCACCGTCTACAAATTTTAATTTTTATTTTTTTTTTCTTACAATTACTTTTGGGATCCAAAATATTATGAGATATAAATAAGTCATATAATATCTTTTAAGATTAACTAATTATTTGGAACCAAAGTGGAGTGTATCATTCTTCTCATTTCTTTTGCAATTTTCTTAGTTCCAAAATACCATCAAATATACCATAAAAATTATCATTTTTTTCTTTTTTTTTCTTTCTTGGGTGGATAAAATCAACATTTTTCGACCATTAACTTTCTCTAAAGAGAATTAAATCTATGCCAATACACCAAGGAATTTCACTTGACTTCTATTTTCTTGTTTACCATAAATTCAATGAACATAACCTTTACTAAAAATGTACCAATTACTTATGAACTTTAAATAATAACTTACTTGCAAGACAGTTGGTCAATGTCCGACGCGGAGTAGATTATGCATGTAGTGTCCCTGGAACGCTGCTCTGATACCACTCTTGTCACACCTCGCTATTTTTCCAATTATTTAAGAATATCTTATGTTCATTAACGAATTCTATAGCGGAAGCTTTAATATAAACAGCAGGGACGAGACGTACAAAACAAACAAGGTGTATTTATCTTGAAAAATTTATCACTCTATAAAGCTTGTTACTTAAACTAAGAAGTTGTTATATTTTAAAGAATCATTAAAATTTAGTTTTTCAATAAAATGCAAAGAACACAACAAGTTGCATAGAAATATTTCCTTGATTTCAAAGGCAAGCAAAATTAATCTAGTCAAGACAAATTATTGGGAAGATACCATACTGAAAGACAAGTTTCCAATTGAAAGACAAGTTTCCAATTGATAGAAATACATTTATAAAGATGTGGGCATACTTATTATTACAAAAGGTAATAAATTCTTTATTGCATTCGGAGTAGCTTCAAGGAGAGGTTTCAACTACATGCAAAACTCTACTCCCGTTCCCAAGCGTGCTCCAACACATGGCTTCCCTTGCTTTTCAATTATCATATCTTCGATCATCTACAAAAAATTGTAGAAAAAGGGAATGAGTACGAAGTACTCAGTGAGTAACAAAACCATTTGATTCACCTTTCATTAAAAAGATTTATTTTCAAGAAAATCATTGAATGTACAAAGCTTTTCAATGCACAAGAGGGCCCTATCACTAGTTAAATTACCACCCGTAGTGCGTGCAAGATTCATATCAATTCAATCAATTCAATCATGGCCATGTACATTTAAGTGGATCCACATTCTTTACCTTAGGGCTAACTTGAGTAACAATTCTTTAAACTCTTGTGACATTTCAAACGGTTATTTGATCATTGTCAAAATAACGCTTACATTATCAATAGCAAACTCATGCGGTTATTCAATCATTATCAATACATTGTCAACAACCATTTCAAATTCCAAAACATTGTCCAAATATCAATCATATTGTCAATAATGATGTTCTAATTCTTGACATTTATGTGCATAACATTCTTGCAATAATTTAAATATGATTACATTGTCGCATTTCAATTTTTGTTATTCAATTGAGTGGCAACTCTCAACTTTCGAATTTGATTATATTGTCACATTCTATTTCTTTGTATTCATTCGAGTGACAAATCTTGTAACTTTACCATTGATGCAATTCAATTCGATCACTTTGTCATGATCTTATAACCGTTCAATTGATGCAAATTCAAGTAACTCTCTCATCATTATCAAAATGACGGTTATATTGCATAATTTGTTTATAAGATTTTTGCGGGATGTTATATTTCCAATTATTTAAGAATATCTTGTATCAATTAAAGAAATCTATAGCGGGAACCTTAATACAAATAGCAGAGATGTGACGTACAAAACAAACAAGTTTTCTTTGACTTATTGTGTTCAACCTTCTATAAAGTTGATTACTTAAACTAGCAAGTTTTTTAATTTTAAAGAATCATTGAAACTAGATTTTTCAATAAAATGTGAAGAACACAACAAGTATATTAGTAGGTATAGTTCCTTGATTAACAAAGTAAGACCGAATCATTAGAAAGCTTTTACCTTGAAAAGTAAGCTTCAAATCATTGTACAGACCATCATATATATACATATTATAAGGTATATATATATAGCAGAGAAGTGGGCATACTTATTAACATAAAAGGTATTAAATTCACAATTGCTTTCGTAGTTGCTTCAAAGACAGGTTGTCACTGCATGCACAACTCTACTTTCGGTCGCTAGCGTGCTCTAACTCATGGCTTGCCTTACTTTTCAAGTAGAGTAGTGCTATTTAGCACAACTGGTGCTTGACACCATATCAATGTGGCATTGAATGATAAGTCAAGTCAAGTGAGTCATTTATTCATGCATTTAATTTCACTTATCATTCAATGCCACATTAGTTGTTGCCACATAGACTGGTGCCAAGCACCACTGGTGCTACATAGCATTATTCTTTCAAGTATCATATCTTTAATCATCTACAAAAATTGTAGAAGAGGGGAGTGAGTAAGAAGTACTTAGTGAGTAACAAAACCTTTTGATTCACCTTTTATTTGAAAGATTTATTTTCAAGAAAAACCATTCAATGCACAAAGCTTTTCAATGCACAATTGGGCCCTATCACTAGTTAAACTACTACCCGTAGTGCACGCAAGATTCACATCAATTCAATCATGGCCATGTACAATTAAGTGAATCCACATTCGAATCCCAGTTGACCCCTATAGGAATTCCACAAGTCAAAACAAATACCACACTAATCGTCGCCCATCTCGATATCATTCATGGCTCCTAGTATGGCAACAAAGCAAAACAAATACAAAATGGGTAGAGCATTAACTACTGATTCAAATGTGATAATCAATCTTTCTTTTCAATGCACCAAAGTCCGTATTTATCTCATGGAAGACTTCAATAAAAAACCATGCTTATTGTATCAAAACATCATAAATGCAAAAAAGGGAATCAAAGTAGTAGTTACTCACCTCTTTAACTTGATTTTCCAAATGCTAAACCAAGTGTTTGATATGTTTTAAGGGTTGTTTCCCTACCCTCAATTCTCATGGATGAATTTTCCTTTATATATATATATATATATGATATAACGAGCTTAAGGACCATAGGATGTGGAGAGGAAGAGAGGGAATAGGTTAGGGTTGGTTGGTTTGGATAATTCTCCCATCTTCTCCCAATCTATAATCGTTATAAATATCTGAATTTAGTTGGTTTTAATACGTCTTTGAGTTCCGCCAACCAGAACGCGACACGTGGCTCGACGTGGAACCGTACACTTGGAAGGCAGGGTGGAAAATTGCATGAACAGTCCTTATACATTGTGCTGTCTTATAATTAGGTTATAATATTTTGATCTATGTTATTTGAGACCTTTCAATTAATAGGGTTTTACAATTAGGTTATCGACTTCAAGTCATGCTAACTAATAACCACATTCTTTACTTCTAGGCTCCCTTAAGTAACAATTCTTTGAATTCTTGTGACATTTCAAATGGTTATTCGATCATTGTCAAATAATATTTACATGGTCAATAGCAAATTATTCAATCATAACCAATACATTGTCAATAACCACATTCAAATTCCAATTCATTGTCCAAATATCGATCATGTTGTCAATAATCATAATCTAATTCTTGACATTTATGTGCATGACATTCTTGCAATAATTCAAATACGATTACATTGTCACATTTCAATTTTTGTTATTCAATTAAGTGTAAACTCTCAACTTTGCAATTTAATACAATTATATTGTTACATTCTATTTCTTGGTATTCATTCGAGTGACAAATCTTGTAACTTTACCATTGATGAAATTCAATTCGATCACTTTAACCTTTCAATTGATGTAAATTCAAGTAACTTTCTCATTATTATCAAAATGACAATTATATTGCATAATTTGTTGAAATTTTCCCATTCTTGATCAACCCGTTAGAGTATAATTTTGGGCAAATGAAGAAATAAATTGGGTGGTCCAAAAAATATTGATACCTATAGAAAGTGGTTGAGAACTATGATAAATTTTAATCATATATTGATCACTTGATGTGATATTTGGAAAGTAAATGTGGCAAGGATATGGCAAGAAATTTGAATTCAATTTCCCAACTTCTTTCAAATTATTGTTTGACCTATGATTTTTCTTGATCACTGAATACTCCAAAGGTAATATAAAAATATGCCTAAACTTTGAAGAGTGAAAAATTGCTTATGCCTTTTGATTCACTGCCTTGTTCATTGCTATGTTCTAATAAACTTTTGTACATCATCTTAAAGTAAATTGGAACACTTGCTTTCTTGCCTAACACATCCAATATGCTTCAAACAAAGAATTTGCTTTGCCGAGTCTGATTTCTTTTGAATGTAATTTTGTCCCCCTAAGTTATCAAGAACTGCTATTCTTTATGCGATTCATTGAAATGATTAAGAAACTCTTGAAATAATATCTTTTCAGTCCCTGCTCGAAAAGACTATACCCCTTGAAAGTCTATTTCAAGCAAATTGTTTGAGCTACTCATCTTCTTTTGCTAGACCCAATACTTATCTTGTATTTCTTGCCCGAAAATTTTCTCCTTTGCGTATAATACCTTGCCTATAGTTGATTGACAGTATCTCTTTTCCCTATATGTTCTTAATAAACCCCTTTTGCTCTTGATTCATCAACAATAATTTCACTGCTCTGTACTTGAACAGGGGAACATTTCTTTCTTTGATGCTAATAGCCTCTTCTTTTCGAGACCTTAAATTCTTGTTTGCCTTTGCTTGATTCCAAACTTTGTCCTGTGCTATTTGTGGGAATAACTCAACCATGAAAATTCTCTTTGATAAAATGGAATCCCGTTAGCAAAGACTTTCCTTCGATATATGAATCGACATCAGTCCCTGGTAAAATTGAAATTTATTCTTTCCCTTATACTTTCTTTTCTTGTTCTCACATATTATTGATTGTCCTTGATTGTCTATTTGAAATCTTGGAATATCCTTTGGGCTTCTTTATTATTGCCTTTGTTTGACTATATGCCTTAGTTTAATGCCTTTTGTTACCATTGAATTGAACTCCTGAAATTGTTTGATTATTGCCTATCGATAATGATTCTTCTCTTCATAATTTCGAAAACCTTATTTACTTGACAAAGAACTCCATGTTTCCGCCTTTGTCCCCTTCAGCCTGGTTTGATTTCTAGGAACATTGACTCTTTTGCAATTCTCGATTATTTGTTACTTTCCTTGTTGACTTTGCTCATGCTAATGGTCCTATATTTTGTTTGTTCATCAAAACGCCTTTGATATATGAGTGGATATTAGCACCTTGGAAAAATTGAAATTTGGGAAGAATTTGTTTATTCTATTCTTCTTTCTTTTTCCTGCTCTCCCCTACTTTTGATCATCTTTGATTGTCTACTTGTCATCTCAAAAATTTTCTTTCGCCCGCTTATTATTTTTATTGCCTTTCATTTTTACACTACATAATTTCATTTAATGCCTTTTGATTGATCTACTGAGATTGTTTGGTTATTATTACCTATTGACAATGGTCCTTCTTGGAATCTTGAAAATCTTAATTGCTTGACAATGGACAGATGTAAAACCGACTTTATGTTTCTGTTTGCCTTCTCCCCAACTTTGTTTAATCTCATGAGACATGAACATTTCTAGAGTTCTGCATTATTTGTTATTTTGCTAACTCTTCTCGTACCCACATTCTTCTATTTTGTCAAATTCCTAGAAGCATGTAGTGAGTCTTATAAACGTATGAAATCTGAGAATGTGGGAGAATCATTGAGGATAGTGGGAGGATTTCTGCTTCAGAAAAATCTGGGAAAGGGATATTGGCAAAAGATTACAGGGGATAAGGGGTGGTTCTTCAGTTAGGCAACGTTCAGATATTTAGATGCTTTCAACGTGGTTCAAAGATGGGTTGAAATAGTCTCTGGGGTGTGTTTAGGTGAGTTTAATTGGGGCTTTTATTTATTAGACCTTGCCAGATGATCTAATTATTTAAATGACCCATCACTAAAATTTTAAGGTTAAATGACCGTTTCATATAATTATTAGTAATATTGAGATTGTAAAAGTCAAAAATATCCTTTTATGCAAAAATACTAAAATACCCTTGTAACTATTTTGTTAGGGCTCAGTACAATTACATCTTATTCCAATTTTTACCACGTGAGTACGTTGCTTTCCCTCCAAAAGTGTTCTTCCTTTTCCAGCATGCCATGTAACATCACGCAAAACTTTATAAACAAATTATCATAATGATGTGAAAGTTACTTGAACTTACATCAGTTAAAAGGTTATAAGATTATGACAAAGTGATCGAATTGAATTGAATAAATTGTAAAGTTACAAGATTTATCACCCGAATGAATACCAAGAAATAGAATTGTATTGAACTTCAAAGTTGAGAGTTTGCCATTCAAATTGAATTGAACTATGACAATGTAATCGTTTTTGAATTATTGCAAGATTGTTACGCAAATAAATGTCAAGAATTGTAAAATGATGATTATTGACAACATGATCGATGTTTTGACAATGAATTGAAGTTAGAAGGCGGTTATTGGAAATGATTGAATAACTACACGAGTTTGCTATTGACAAATGTAAATATTTTGACAATGACCGAATAACCGCTTGAGATGCCACAAAATGCAAAGATTTTTACTCAAGTAAAGCCTAGAGACAAGAATGTGGCTATTGATTAGTATGACTCAAAGTGTAGCCATTTAATTGAAAAACCACCTTAAGTGAAAGGACATAAGTAATATTGATCAAAGTTTCATGACCTAATCGTAAGATAACACAAATTATAAGGACTGCTCAAGCAATTTGCCACCGAGTGTACAGTGCTAAAACACACCTCGTGTCATAGTTTGGTTGGTGGAACTCAAAGATTTATTAAAAACAATGAAATCTGACCACTATAGATAGAAGAGGGAATGTGAGGATTTCCCAAAAACCCATCCATCCTATCTCCCTCTCCCATTTGATCCCTCTCTTCCTCTTTCCCTTTCCGCCTCTATATCAAGACTAATTGTCTTGCTTCTTTAGTGAATCTCAAGTTTTTCATAAATGAAAAATCGTCCAAAAATAGTAAGGGTAGGAAAACAGCCCTTAAAACCTATCAAACATTCTATTTAGTATTTGGAAATGATCCTCTGTCATATATATAAGGAATACAACTTGAAACACCACTTTAATAGAGGAAAATGAAGGTTTTGATGGTGTTTGTCAACAACTCAAAGAATCTTTGGAAAAATCAAGCTAAAGAGGTGAGTAACTACTACTTTGATTCCCTTTTAGCATTGATTATGTTTTGATACAACAAGCGTGGTTTTTTATTTAAGTCTTCCATGAGATAAACATGGATTTTGATGCATTGAAAAGAAAGATTGGTTATTGCATTTGAATCACTAGTTAATGTTCTACCCGTTTTGTATTAACTTACCTTTTAGTATGATAGCTTGCTAATGATCTGTCTTGTCTAGATCAACTTTGCTTGCTTTGGTAATCAATGAAATATTTCTATTAATACGACTTGTTGTGTTCTTTACATTTTATTGGAAAACAAAGTTTTAATGATTCTTTAAAATATAACAACTTGTTAGTTTAAGTAACAAGCTTTATAGAGTGTTAAACTCTATAAGATAAATACAATTCATTTGTTTTGTACGTCTCATCCCCGCTATTTATGTTCAGGCTTTCGCTATTGATTTCGTTAATTAATATAAGATATTATTAAATAATTGGAAATTAGTGGGGCGTGACATGCCACCTTTCTTTGGATAAAAAAAAAACCACAAATTCATGCTATTGACAGTTGTTTATGAGTAGTTGATTATCAAAGGTTAAGGAAATGATCCCCATTATATAGATTTTTTTGAAACTTTTGGTGCTTTTAGAAAACGGTGAAGAGATGTGAAGAACTAAGATATTAGGTAGGTATTCTTTCTATTTTTATTGTACAATCGTTGTGGGAACTATGATTTTAGTTTTCTTCTTATATAGAAGCTCCAGCCATTATATATCTGTCATAATGAATGTACAGTCATGAAATGCTATGCATAACGTTAATGCGCTCGATATTTGTTGAAATAATCTAATTTCTTAGCATGTGGCTTATGTTGCTGTTTTTATTTCATAAATGTGTTGATTCCTATGGTTTTCATTTTGACATGCTATTAAAAGTGCAAAGATATTATCTTAAACATAACGACAGTTTAGTCATGGTATAGCATGCGTAATGATACTGCAGTTGTTATCTCTCTTTTTTTTTTCAACTTTTAGTTAAGATCGTTACGGTTACCATGATTTTAGTTTTCCTTTGATATAGAAACTCTAGCCATTATATATCTGCCGTAACAAATCTATAGTCGTCAAATGCTATGCATAATGATACTGCATTCGATATTTGTTGAAATAATCTAACTTCTTAGCAGGTGGCTAATATTTCTATTTTTCTTTCATAATCATTTTGATTCCCATGGTTTCCATTTTGACATGCTATTTGAGGTGTTTATTTAATTGACCTTGTGAAAGGGTCTAATTATTTAAATGACCCATCACTAATAAATTTGAGGCTAAATGACCATTTCATTTAATTATTAGTAATATTGAAATTGTACATGTCCAGAATATCTTTTTATGCAAAAATACTAAAATACCCTTTGAACTATTTTCGTAGGGTAATTACCAAGCGTTCCAATTTTTGTCGTGTTGAATACGGTTGCTTTTCCTCCAAAGATATTCTTCATTTTCCAGCATGCCATCTCTTTTTGGCTCAAAAAACCACAAATTCATTCTATTGACGGTTGTTTATGTGTAGTTGATGATCAAGGGGGAAACAAATGACACCTAATATGTAGATTTTTTAGAAACTTTTGGTGCTTTTGGAAAAGGGGGAAGAAATGTGAATAACTAAGCTATTAGGCAGGTATTCTTATTATTTTTGATGTACAATCATTGTGGTTACCATGATTTTAGTTTTCTTCTGATATAGAAACTCTAGCCATTATATATATGCCCGAATGTACAGTCATGAAATGCTATGCATAACGATACTGCATTCAGTATCTGCTGAAATAATCTAATTTCTTAGCGAGTGGCTCATGTTGCTATTTTTATTACATAATCCTTTTGATTCTTGTGGTCTCTGTTTTGACATGCTATTAAAAGTGCAAAGATAATATATTAACTATCGTGATGTACAATGCGTAACGATATTGCAGTCATTATCGCTTTTTTTTTTCAACTTTTAGTTAAAATCTCACATGTTTCCCGTATATTGCAAATGAGTAATCATTAATTTGTAATTTCCATTTTTTTTACAGTGATGGAGACTATGAGAATGATGTGGGTACAAGTATGTCACTTTGTTGAGTTTGAAAAGAGTAATAAAGCTAGATGGGTGTGGAAATATGAAGAGAACAACAAAAAGAATATCAATATTATTTTTGTTCTCTCTAGCATTTTGTATGTGGAAGTATACAAAATGGTTGAGGAGCTTGTTAATGTGGATTCCAAATTGTATGAAGTAGAGACTCTTAATGAAGATAAAAAAAAAAAAAGCAGTCGTGTCAGAAACATAGGAACGGTACTTCAGTCGTTTTACTCATTTGTCATTGTTTAATGAGTTTAATTTTACATAATTGTGTATCATATCTTTTCGGACAAATATTCACTATAATCAACAGCTTAAGGTGTGTTTAAGAGAATGTTCTTTAAGTTTGGCACTTGGCTGGACCATTCATTAGGTATAGAAAATAACATGAATCAACAGTCGTTCTTGATTTCAGAAAACGACACTTCGGTCGGTTTATGCATCGATCAGTGTTGCAAAAATTTCATAGGTGTGTGTAAAATTTATTGCATCTAACACTCACTGTAATCAACACCCTATGTGTGTTTGAAAACATTCTTACATTTTGGCCCTTGACGAGATCCTTTATTAAGCACATAATAAAGATCGAAACAACAGCCGTGCCAGAAACACAGAAATGATACTTTAGTTATTTTACATATCTATCATTGTTTAATCTATTTAACTTCACATAATTGTATATCATATCTTTTCAGATAAACATTCACTATAATCAACATCTTAAGGTGTGTTTAAGAGCATGTTCTTTGGGTTTGACACTTGGTTGGACCATTTATTAGGTGTAGAAAAAAACACGACTCAACAGTTGTTCCTGATTTTGGAAAATGATGCTTTAGTCAGTTTGTGCATCGACCAGTGTTTCAACAGTTGCACATGTACAGAATGAATGAACTCCCACTCATGATTAATAAAAAAAACACTTCAGTTGTAACATGCATCAATCAAT
Source organism: Nyctanthes arbor-tristis (assembly GCA_963692815.1). NCBI lineage: Eukaryota > Viridiplantae > Streptophyta > Magnoliopsida > Lamiales > Oleaceae > Nyctanthes > Nyctanthes arbor-tristis. The sequence continues at coordinate 22,719 of CAVNYN010213004.1, forward strand.
GCTTAACTTGACAGACGAACGGTCAAGAACCTAAGATTTGTTTGAAACCATACCGACACGCTAAGCTTTGAAAGTTATTGCAAGCATTTTAACAAATCACGAGAATACTATCGTTCTATAGTACTAAGTATAGTTTCTAGTATTTGAGCATTTTGGCACATCACAACAGAAGTGTCATGCTCTAGTACCAACAATTGTTTCTGGTTTTCGGTATTGGAGTACTTTTTTACTTCACGTAGCAATTGCCATAACGGTGCATGTTCAGTTCAAGGTTCGGTGCAATCCATTTTGGAAATGTACAACTATGTTGTTGCTCAAAGAAAAACTGTGATTGCTTATATTTGCTTTCTCATACGTGTGTTCGTCTATGCAATTCACAGCCTCAACTTGTCTTATCCCTCCATAATAAATTTTACTGTTACTGACAAGTTCTTTTTTGTAGATTCTTTTAAGCATTTTAGCGGATCACGAAAGAGGTGACGTTGCCTCATAACAAGAATCATTTCAGGTATCTGTCATCGTGTAAACCGGTCTATTCATCGAACTAAATATGTTTAACAACTCAATTTATAAACAACTTTATTCCAATTTATTAGCAACCAGTTCATAAATAGTTGACAAACACATTGTTATTTACTTCACATAACAATTAGTATAACGGTGTATGTCTAGTCCGTATAGGCTAGTGTGCCATTTTAGAGATGCTCACGTACGTAACAGTTCCTTTTATAGAAGTTTCGTTTCCCATTCTTGTCATTATTGAGGCCATTCGAATCCATTCATTATCCCCTCTTTCAGTAGATGTGATATCTCCTTCAACATGTTGAATTATGTGTCATGTTTCAAGCATTTTAGCGCATCGATTGAACTCTCGTTCCTTCATATTTAGTATCATTTTGGGTATTCGGCTTCCTTTAAACCGTTCTCCTTGTGGATTACCTAATTCAATCCACCTAGCATAATGAAACGGGTGCATGTTCAGTCTATGTAACCTGGCGTGCCCTTTTAGAATGCACACGTACGTAACAATTCCCTTCATATAAGTATCATTTCCCATACTTATCAATGTTGAGGCCACTTGAATCCATTCATTCTCCTATCTCTCAGTAGAAGGTAATATAAAATTCAACGTGATAAGCTACGTGTGATGTTTAAAGTGTTTTAGCACAACACGATTAAACTATTGTTCATTCATATCTAGTATCATTTTGGCTATTCATCTTCCTTTAACCATTCTCTTTGCATATTACCCTTTTTACTCCACCTAGTATGATCAAACTCGTGCTTGTTCAGTCTGTGTAGGCTGGCGTGATCTAAGGTATTACAACTGCGCAAGTAACAATTCTCGTCAGAGAAGTATCGTTTCCCATACTTGTCATTGCTGAGGACATTCAATCCATTCATTCTCCTATCTCTCAGTAGAAGGTAAAACCTTGTTCAACGTGCCGAGCTATGTGTCATGTTTAAAGCGTTTTGGCACATCACGATTGAACTCTCATTCCTTCATATCTAGTATCGTGTTGGCTATTCCTCGTCCTTTAAACCGTTTTTCAAATCTCACTGTTGTTTTTTGTTTCATGACGTCTATTTAATATAGTTCAAAAGACTATGACGGTTAGCAAACACCAAGAATAGTCAGTGGAGCAAAACAACTATTTAGTCATAATACATCCAAAATAACTTAACATGTAACATTCCATCCCTTTTCAAAAGATTAACTATTGGCAAACATTAGGAGCAGTCAATGATGCAAAACGACTGCTCAATTGGGACACATACAAAATAACGAGACGTGTATTGTTACAACCTATTTCAAAATACTAAGTGTTGGCAAATACCAAGAATAATCATTGGAGAAAAACGACTGTTCAGTCATGTCACGTACAAAATAACGAAATATGTATCATTACAACCTATTTAAAAAAGTAATTGTTAGCAAACAATAGGAGCAGTCAATGGAGTAAAACGACTGTTGAGTTGTGATACATACAAAATAATGAGGCATCTATCGTCACAACCTATTTCAAAAGACAACTGTTAGCAAATACCAAGAATAGCCACTAGAGTAAAATGATTGTTCAGTTATGACACGTACAAAATAACGAAACATGTGTCATTACAACCTATTTGAAAAAAGTCA
>CAVNYN010213005.1:0-53269 GCA_963692815.1 Nyctanthes arbor-tristis
ACGGCAAAAGTGATTGTGAAAGTCAAAACACCCTCAGCAATGGCTCCAGTGTGCAAGTCAACCTTCAAAGAAGGACCACCAAGCATGTGTTTGTATTGAATTGGCATAACCTCCATAATTGCAAGAGCACCACCCACTGCACCAGCTGCCTGTCAATGATGCAATTAACAACTTTACCATTTTCATTTCTTGCATAATGTACTAGTCAAGATCACCATTTTTCGGGTTACCCACAGAACTTTTATTTTGAGTAAACTCATTATTGATTGCTTTTGATTCAGCCACTTAAGTTAGAAATCCATTATAGCATTTCAAAGCTCTTCACCTCTCCGAAATCAATCTATATTTTCACAAATATTACCAGAAAACAGTACAGTAAATTTTGACAGGAAGAGTAGTATACCTGGGCAGGAAAGCGGAAGGCAGCAGAAATGAGAGAATCGGATCCCCCAATACCAACAGCATAAAAGGCGGCGATGGCAGTGGGATTGAAGGTGGCGCCACCCAGAACATCCCCGATGAAGCCGAACACGAACAGCAGGAGAAACACAAGAAAGGTGGTTACAAGAAGCGTGGGCAGGCCTTGAGCAACACCGAGAGCAGATGCCAACACAAAAGTCAGTGCGCCCAGAGTTGACGTACAGAAAACCCACATGAAAGTCAAAACCCCATCGGCAATCGCCGCCTTTACCGCACCCATCGGAGAATTTGGGTCAGTAGAAAACAGCAGATTTCTGGGTCAGCCCCTTCTCTCCCAATCCCCGGTTTCTTGGATGAACAGAGAGCGCGAGGGCAGCAAAATTTGGATGAGTCACCTACCACACATGGCAACAGTATTGTAGGTAGTAGATGAAGCAGTGGTTGAATGAAGGCATTTCTTGGCTAATTGGCATTAAACATCCTGCCCTATTAACTTTTGGTATTGGCAATTTTCAAATTCACATTTCTTTGCAAAAAAACATCCCTACCGTCTTATTAGCCCGAAATTCCATTGAGTAATGTTTGGAAGATACTCTCCAAGGGTATTTATGTCATCCCACAAAATCCATGATTATTTGATTGATGCCAAATATAACATTAGGAAAGAAAGTGAAAACTCAAAACTCATATAAACAAGGAAACAGAGAACAGAGAAGTAGAATAGGAGGAAAAAAACCCTTACTGGAGGAGGGGATAAAATCTAATTTGCTAAATCTTGAAACGTTCCCACGTACTACTAATTGCCTGCGGATCATCAATAAGAGTATATTTCCGAATTGTGTGTGAGAGAGTTTTGAATAGGGTTTTGATATGTTATTTTCTATAAAATGTTATTCTTGTGCAAAGCTTTAGGGAAAGAAACACAAGTTTATAATTCATTTATGATTCAAACTTCTTTTTTTTTTGTATTTTTTCATTTTATTGCAAAATCAAGTATATATTCCATAATTGAGCAACTGCAGATTATAATGCTGGGCAGTTGCCAAGTTCTTTTTGGCAGAAAAAAGTTATCTGAACAAAATACACTTGAATATCAGTTTATAAACATTAGTTGACATATTTTGGGAGTTAATTTTAATGATAGATATGTTTTTCGCAAGGAAATGTCATTTTGAGGGTAGCTAATGCCAAAAATTGATAAGTAGGGATGTTTTGCATAAAACCGATAAAGGGTAGGAATGTTTAGTTGCCAATTAGCCTCATTTCTTTGATTGGTTGTTGCTTCACTATTTTCACTATTTTTTTTCACAAATTATTCTGGAAAATATTTCTACAAAGAGAGCCGAACTACCGCTAAAAAACAATTACATGTATAAGCTATCATGGTTTTTATCCTTCTATATAATATCCTTGTGTAACTAGTACTACTATATATCTATACAGTTGAGTTTGGAGCGAGCTCCACTTCATTTTACTTCCAAATGTCAGCTACTATTCCATTTTCCCTTTTTTATGTTGTTTTTTCACTTTTTGACTTTTTATTGGGTAAATAGAAAAATTGTTCACAAGAAATGCATTGGGCATTGCAATATGCAGCGGTCTGGCCGCATATTACAAAATTTAATTTTTTTTATTTTCTATTATCTTTTCTTTGAAGTTTTTAAAATAACTCCACATTTTTTCTCTTCACACCATACCATGATTAAAACATAATTTTTGTAATTGCAACACTCTTATTTTAGTAACATCACCCTTCCCTTAATTAATTATATATATACACACACATATATATATGTACCAAAACTTCTATATAAATAACTTAATTAAATAGATAAATGGACTAAAATTTCTTCCCACCAGTATCAACACCCTGAGCTAGAAAGGAAGTTAAATAAATAATGTTGAAAGAATTCTTTGAATCTGGGTAGCATAAACTAAAAACTGCGGTAACAGAAAATCACATTCCGCTTCTATATTGGGCTAGAAATTAATACAGAAATAAGGCAAAAAAATGATTTTAGATTTAATTTCCATAGAACTCTAATGAAATTATGCCAGCGTTCTCATTAATCAATTTTTTGTTAATTCTCAACTTGAAACAATTATGATTTCTTTTACAGCTTACACTCATCTTTCACAATTATGTGCCAAAAAAATGTTTGAGGGCTGGTCAAATTGTTTACCCTTTTTATCTCTTCATGAGTAAGAGGTTTTTGGTCTTTGAGTGAATCAGAAAATTTTCTTTCAAAAAAAAAAAAAAATCGTAGACCAAAATATTTTGAACAATGACTATTAGTTTCTGTTATTAACTTTTGTGACAAATAGACTTTGTAAAAGTTTTTGATATTTTATCTTATTAATTTTAATATTATTACTATAAATAAATGAATTTGTTAGGAAGCTACTTTATGGTATGTATAAGAAAAGGGAAAAAATAGAAAAGAAGGAAAGAAAATTAAAATGTGTACATTTTATGTGTCTACATCATTTCTCCACATCACTCCAAGACTACACATTTACACTGGAAATACTCTTATGAATTTGTTTAGCCTTCTATAATTGGAATGAATTTTTCGACTTGAATCAAAAGCGTCTTAGTGGAAAATTAGCAGAGGATATAGAGAGAAGTACAGGTATAATTTGAAAAGTGAAATTTCTCGTCAGTAGCTGCTTCACTATGTTAAATTAACCAGACCACACTCTCTACATAAGGTGTTTTGCACAATGATTTTGGCCTATATATATACACACACATATTTTATATAAAATATAAAAATAATCCTTTTTTTTTTTTGCATACTTTGCCTATGAAAGGTGAATTCAATGGGTTTGTAATAAATATGATCTCAAATTGTGATTGAGTAATCACTAGACTCCAGTTGAACTTATTACATGATCTATTTAAATAAAAACAAAGTGAATATTAACTGGAAATTTTATTTATATATTATATCATGTTCAGATTTAGACATTTTTTAGGATTTTGCCATTTAAGATTATAGAAATGATCTAACATTAGAGGTCATGTGCCATAATGGTACGATACTAGTTAGAACATCATCAGTCCCCCAAATCAAATCAGTGGCTGATATTATACTACACGATATGTATGATGCCATAAAAGAATGTAGTCTTTAAGAACATTTCCAAATTTTATGATAGTTACATGGTATATTTTAAATGTCATCATATTTTTAATATGTATAGTATTTTTTTCTGTGCACTTTTATTAGAAGTTTAGATATTTACAAATATATAAATTTCTCGATGATTTGCTATATTGCAATATAGTGGTTCCCTATGCATTGCATGGGTATAATTACTTGTTCGTTATAGATGATTCTCTCAGTATTTCCGGCCAAACAAAACATGAAGTCTTGTCTCCCATATTGAGTTTGTCTTTCAAGTTTTGGAAACATTGTCCACCAAGAGCTTTAGTGAAGATGTCCGCAGTTTGTTTAGCAAAAGGAATAAATTGGATGATTAGATATGAAGTGACGAACAACGACCTCAATATGATTCCTACGAACATGAAAATTCCATATTGGTGCAAGAACAGCTGCACCTTGATTGTCACACCAAACAATAGGAATGGAGCTATTAACACGAAGTAAAAAACAGAACCTATATGATTTCAGTTGTGACATCCGCAAAGGCACAATACACAAATTTGCATTTTACAACTCTAAGAAATGAGAATGTCCCAAGTAAACACAATGACCTCAAAAGGAAGCCAACCCAAGATTCTGAAGGCCCCAATAATGCTGCAGTAGAGGAGGAATTTGACATCGAATCGCAATCAAGATTTGATAATACTCTTCTTGTATTGGCTACAGTTGAGCAACTTTTAGCATTTTCCATTTTGCACGATAGAGAAGATTAATATATCTACAATGTATTAAAATTAAAAGAGGGAATGAGTGGGAAACTTTTGATTAATAGTAATAAGTTTAATTAGGGTGCATTTGATAAGCAAAGATAGAAAAGAAAATATTTTCTAACTTTCTTGAAAAATATTTTAGTTAGGGGGAGGTGGGAATTGATTTTCCAGGAAAATGAGGAAAACTAAGTTTAAAAGAATTGTACCAAGATGGAAAATTTCCAGGAATTTGACATTTTCTAGGGAAAATATCTCCAATTAAACACACTTTTAATTCATAACTTAATTTTAACCTTCCATATATTTTGATTCCCCCCTCCCACCGGCAAAAAAGTTTCTCACAAGTTATGAATAAATTTTTTATTTTATTAAATTCGTATATTATAATATTAATTTTATAAGTTATGTTACTTTGCAAATTCTTTTTGTTAACTGCGCATGTTAAAATTCAATGAGATATATGTGTATGTGTGTATATATATACATGCAAAAATTCAGCTGGTCACTCTTAAACTAGTACAATTTAAAAAGAGATAATTAAATTTGATCTTAGATTGGTTATCTTCCTCAGCGTACTTGATATATCATGATCCGCTGTACATTCAATTTATCAGTATACTCATACTATACATGTTTGTTACCATCGACTCAGTATTATTTTTTTCTTTACAATTTTTTTCACTTATCTCAATAAGGTTTATTATAACATTATTACTAGTTATTACTTCAAATACATGTGCATATATTTCAACACTTTACATATGACGTGCATCGCACGTGCTTATCGCTCGTTTCAAGAGAAGAGCCATTTGAATTCATGTGTGCTCTTGCTTCCTTCTTCCCCACCTATGAGGCTTAGGCTAAGGAATATAGAGCATGAGGGAGGACAACAGTGGCTGTATACAAACCAGGGATCTGCGTGACCGAAGCTACGATGCCAAGGAAGCAATGCAATGGGCCAAGAATCTTAAGAGTGAAACGACTATCGAGTTTATCAATGATCTGAGCGAGTAGCTTTATATCATTGCCAGTGATAATGAAATCATCAAGACCGACCAAACAAATGCTAAAAGTTCGTCTCAACGAAGAATAAATAGAGGTATCACACTTTGAGTTATGAAAGCCCCAATATTCAAGTGCCTCTTTCAAATTGTTAAACCATGCTTGAGCCGCCATAGTTCAATTGATAAACAAAGATAGGGTCCATCAACATCAGTTCCCTTGTGGACATAGATCAAGCAAAGAAAAGATGGGAAATCTATTTAAGAGAGAATCTCCAACTAGCTACGCTCTAGGGTGGTTGAAGTAGAATGACTAAAGGAGTGAGAAAAATCATAATTTGGATGCATATTCATGATTTTCTAAAAACAATGATTTTGGTAAGATTAAGTAGCATTAGTTTGCTTGCCTTGATGCTGAAATGAGCTACGTTCACGGCCATATCCCTCGTAGTTTCAAGAAGACAGGACTTGCAAAGCTTAGCTTTTGTAAAACTTGAGATTGTTAGGCAATTCTAAATTTTGATTTTTTTTTTTTTGGAGATGGAATAATGCTGCGCGGCAACGGCAAAAAAGTGGTGAGTTAAAGGAGACATGAAATTAGCGGATTAAATGAGGAGAAGAAATGTAGGTGTTGTAGAGCAAGAGAATCAGGAAAGTAAATATAAATTTTTCTTTTGATGGTTCAATTGAAATCAAGGGTAAAAACATCATTTTAGTAGGAAAATTTGACAAATTCAATGACAAGGTCATTTTTGCAACAAACGATGATATGTTAAGGTTGAAGACACCAAATTGTAAATATAGAGTTCATTTCCACAGTGACCCTAGATCATAGGGTCTATTTATGCAAATTAGCCTTAACCAAGTTTGCATTTTGTAAGCTACTTGGGGACCTTTCCTACAATTTACCCTAACATTTATCATGGAAAATTTTCTAGAATTTCACAGAAGTTTTGTAAAAAACTTCCCGCACATGTGGCGTGCATGCATGCACGATACGTGTATTTTAAAACCAAATGTATTTAAATCTATGTAACATGTAGTCATGTATGTGGCATGTAGTCATGTATGTTGCATGAATGAAAAGTTTTTTAATAAAACTTTCGGGAAGTTGTTGAAAGAGACTATTTATCATTCCAAAGTCGCATTTCCAATCAACAGCTTCAATTGTTGGAGGGGTTTGCTTTATTTGGTGATATATTTACTACGTTTTACATATCACTAGTCTTTCACCGGTGTGTTACACGGGGAAAAATTATTTAAAAATAATTAAAGACAGATTAATTGAAATAGTTTTTTTTTCTAGATGTAGTACTAGTAATATCATTAATATAAATAAGTGAATATCACTATAGGCTATCATATGATGAATTTACCGTCCGTTTGGTATCGTTTATAATATGTAGTGTTATAAACGGTAATTATTATTTGATTGAAAATCAATCAAAAGTTGACATGTGTCTTTTTTGTTTTTGTTTTTGTTGTTTTGGTTTGAAAAGCGGGCTAGCCATTTTTTTAATGGCAAAAGCAGCCGCTGTGTTTGACCAGAGGGCTGAAGAGCCACTATTTGCAATAAAGAAATAACAAATTCCAAACCTCAATGCAATTTTTTGCCGCCGTCTTTTGTAGTTGTCAGAAAACGAATAATTTGTGTTATAAACAAGGGTGTTATAACCGGTGCCAAACGCCCCCTTAATTACCAAGACGTACAATCAATTTGAATAGAATAATTGGGCTGGACTTACAGATGTGGTCTTAAATTTAAAAAAAAAAATTAAAACATCAAATTGAATAAAGTTTTGAAATTAATCTAAAAGTTAAACTTCTATGTTTTAGGGATGAGGAAAAAAATTTTTTTTACGTAATAATAATATGGGGAATTTATGCAATATACCCTATATTTATAGTATATTTATAGTTTACATACCGTGTTTTCTGAAATTATAATTTACATCATACAATTAACTTTTAGTATTGACAAAACACAACTTTTATTAAAAAATAAAAAAATATTTTTCTAGATGAAATTACCCGTATTTATGACTAACAAATCACACATAATATATTAGATTTTGTAACATTTTACATACCATTTAAAAAATATGGATAAAATTTATTTTTTCAATTTGAGTTCTATAAAGAAGGCAAAATATATATCCATCCTTAACATTTGATAAATAAGTTTTACTCATTGAATAAGAAAAATTAAGTTAAATAATATATAATATTTGGTATCGTTTGGTTAAAAAAAACCCTTTTTTGTTTATTGCATTTTTTTCATCCTTATTCATATATCTTTTTTTAAACAAGAAAAATAAAGAAAATCAAAGGAGTAAAAATACTTTTTATATTATAATAAATCAAAGTATTTGAAGTAGTGATGATTATGATAAGAAAGACTCTTTATTTTTAATTTACTTATAATATTTCAATTATCATGTATAATTAGTTCTTAGAAAAATATTACAGAATAAAAGTGAAATAGAAAAAAATTGACTAAACAATTGTTAATTTAATATTTTAAAAGATAATGAAATGATATGTAAATTGTTATATAACCTAATATATTATATCTGATTTGTTAGTCAAAAAAGGGTAATTTCATCGATGTGTCCCTCCCCTTCATTTCCATTGTAGTAAAAATAATATTAAAAATGAAATGCAATGTGTAAATCATAATAAATTTTTAAAATATAGTATGCAAATTATAAATACACTATAAACACATGATATATTTCATAAATTTGCAATAATAATAAAACCCACATATTATAGAGGTTTTTCTTTCCTATTTGACTCAAAATACACTTGCCCTCAAAGCTTCCTCTCAAATGTTCATCTTCTTCATTGTTCTTTCAATCCTTTCATCATCAGTTTTGATTCATTTCAATTAAACTTGGATTCACTGGAGAGTAATAAGAGCGCAATAATAATAACTAGATTTTTACCCACGCGTTGAACATGAACATATCTTATCAAATTATTTACATAAATATCAATATTTAGTTTTAATGAAGTATGATAAATAAGAAGTCAGAATAAAGTTTTTGATGACATCTTACAATAATTATAATGTACAATAAATTGAAAACAATTACTTCTATCTAGTATCATATGATATGACGCTATCCAGTATCATATAATCATATAGCATATATCGAGATACAGTACATGATTATACGACACTATATAGTACCATCTACTATATAATGCTGGATCATTTCTATAATTAAATGACATCAAGAAAGTGAAAATTTATTTACTCTATGATGCACAACGGAAGAGTGACTGCATAACATGAAATGATTGTTAGCACGATGGTATTGATAGTAACATATATTTTTATAAATTTTTTAACAAATATATTACATCTTCGTGGATGATGTAAATTAAAAAATCATACCATCATAATAAAAGAAGATTAAGTAACCGTAAACCATAAATATGAAGAAATCATAACATATAATGAAATTGATAATTTTAATATCTATACAAAAAAAGTAAAAAGGAATTGAATGAGCAAAACTGAATGAGAACTCCTCGCTATCAATTTCATTAATTATTTTGTATTGGTTATCATAAAAACAATTAAAATGACCAAAAAGCCCTCACTTAAAAGCATTTTGAACGGGATAATTACGGTCAAACTGTGCTGCAACACATCTCATTTAATCAATATATATATTATCCAGTAACCTAAAGACCCGACTCGTTCGAGGCTACTCGGGTTCCAGATCGTGAGTACATGTGAGTTCAATCCCGTGCAACCCGGCTCGACAAACCCAAGTCAGGTTAGACCCGTTCAAACCCCCTGTTTTTGGATTTTTATATGTGAGTTGTAATTTTTATAATAAATTGGAAAAATACTTTCAATTATAACTATTTTGATTTTGGGAGTAGTTGTTGAAAACAAATTGTAAAAATATTTATTACACTCTCAATTGTAATTTGTTACACTGATCGTATTCTTTCAAATAAAATGACTCAACATTTGTAATTTATTGATTAAAAATTAAAATAAGTATTTTTCTAACTATAAGTGTCAATGATTGTGTATCGACTAATTTCCACCTTTTTTTGCGGTGGAAATCCTGGGCCTTTTTTTGCGGTGGAAATCTTGGGCCTTTTTTTGCATGAATTTGAATTTTTCCTTTTAATTATGCGCAAAAGGCCAGTCTCCACCGCACTTGCTCCACCGCTGTTGCTGTTGACTCACCACGACCTTCCATTCCTCCGCCACCGACGCTGCTGCGACCCTCTGCTGCCACTGTTGTCACGGCCCTCTGTTCCTCTGCGACTTGCCGCTGCTGCTGAAGCTCTTGCCATTGCCGCTATTTCCTAGACGCGCTGCCGCTGCCGGTTCTGATTTTTGTAGCTTGAATCTTGATTTAGATTATTTTGATGACGGACTAGGATGTACATAATTAACGGCATTTCCTTTTCTTTCCTTTTTTTCTTGACTTTGGTGACTTGAATCCTAATATATGTTATTGTGACGTACATTAGAAATTCCATTTCCGTTTTTTTTCCTGCTGATTTTTGTGGCTTGAAACGTGCAAATTTTTTGGGAATTATTGGGCCTGATTGTCGTTTATGTCAGTACAGGGTCAGCCCAATCCGAGGGCTTGAGTAAACCCGATTCAACCCGAATTGTCTCGGGTTGACAAACCGAGCCGGACCTGATTCAACATGATGAAATTTTGTCAGGTCGGGTTGGGGCATCCGTCGGACGCCAGGCTAATAATCGCGAAAGACGGAAGGATCCACGGATTCCTTCTTCTTGTTTTTTTTTTTTTGCCTTTCGATTCTTCGTTCTTGGCCGTGTTTGTTTCCATTACAATTGTATGCTAAGCATAAATTGGTGAGATTTTTGTTACGAATTATTCTCAGTAACTGGCAACAAGCTATGTTCCGAGAGAGAGCTAGGCGGGTCTTACTGTCCTCGGTTAAGGAAGTATGAGTCTAACTTGAATCTTCCGCTTTTTATAACCATCTTTGTAACAATTTGTTAGCATCATCTGGTTCTTAATTGGTCATTTTTTGTTGAATATTCCTGATCCAGTTTTCTTTTGCTTCTGGTGTTGAATCTGTTTGAAATATGACATTGGATTCCTTTTTTTTTTTTTTTTTTCCATTCTGGGATTTCTTGAACTTTCAATTGCAGACTACGGAAAAGATTAAGAAAGCCATAGATGAAGGCAATTACTATGGGGCTCAACAGATGTACAAGTCTTTTAGTGCAAGGTACCTACTCTCTATAAATGTGACTATTCCTTTGGTTGCCATTCTTCTAGATGGTTGGTTCTGCTATATATGATGTTTGGTCTTGTTACATTTATGAAATTCAGATATATGGCCGCCGAGAGGTATTTGGATGCCTTGAATATTCTGCAGTCCGGTGCTTGCCTACAACTAGAAAATGGACAGGTCAAACTCTTGCTGAACTGAGAATTTTTCGTTTCTGCATTTTCCCCATGATTATGCTGTCTGGTTTTCAATCTACAAACTGGTAAACAAATGACAATTTTACGAGAATGAACAAAAGATGGACTTTTTCTAGGATGCTTTATGATATATTTTTACTGTCCAGCAAATGCTTTGCAAAGATTTATTTTTAAATAATGGCACTTAATTTACTAAAAATATTTTTACTGAATTTTGCTTATAGATGCTGCTAGCATTAACTATGACTGAAAAAGTGTTTCAATTTATCTATCTTGGTGAACTTTGAAACGACGCCAATTTATTTTGTTGAGAAGAATGATTTTCAACTGTGTACAGTATATGATTATCTTCGTTTCCTTGTTCATAGGGCTGACTACCATATTTGCACTCACTTTCAGGTTACGTGTGGTGCTGAGCTTGCTGTCTTGTTTGTAGAAACCCTTGTTAAAGGAAAATTTCCCTGTGATGATGACACTGTCGGTAAGTTCTTTCATGTAATTCTTGTTCTTAATGTTTCACACCCTGGTTCCTTTTCTTTTATTAATTGCCTTTTCTATTTAAGATATGCAATACGTATATGCTCTGACATTATTCTAGTATGTATATTCATATGCTACTGGAAACGTTGTCTACTTTTAACTCTTTTCTGATGAATACTAAGTTGTGTGTCATGGAAAATGATTATAGAATATGCCATTTACTTCACTTTAGCCATCAAATTGTTATGTCGAGACTGCAAATGAAGGATTTTGTTTTCATTTTCTGTAAACGGAATTAGAATTAAGAATTAAGGAGCTTTAGACAGACTGTCAAGTTGATTCAAGGGATGTTTGATTGTCATTTCGATTTCTCCATTATTCATACCATTTGATTTGAAAACCACTCAGTTGCAACTACAAAATATATGGGACCCATTATATCCAAATAATACATCAAGTTTGGGATCATAACTTAAGTTGCATAAATGTTCACATAATTGAAACCAATTATAATGGCGTCTGTTATTGTGACCTGAAATTGCATGAATGAGGTGAGCCTAGAGACCTGTTTAAATTTGAGGCCCATCCGTCCTGCCCTAAGGTGTTATCTTTGAGGAATTTTTATTGAGCCATTGCCTAATTGAATGAGGTATCCCCTTTTTCCCTTTTTCTGTGTGGAGATTTGAATATTCTCTTCAGTTTTTATAAGTCTAACAGTCCATTTCAATCTAAGGATGAAAAAGACTTTTTGGTGGGCCCCGCGTCTTCTTTTTTTGTTTGACTAAACAATTGGAAATCTAAACAGTCCCACTAGAGTACCCCTCTCTCATGAGTCACCGCTTCCCTAGAACTTTGACAGCTAAAATAAGCTTCTACACAAGATTCAATCAACTCTTTTAACTGATAGTTTTGAAATATCTGATAGATATTTGCTTTAAATTAGTTTAATTTTCTTTTCTTTCTGCAATTCTCGCCTCTTCTCTATTACTTCCTTTGTTATTTCTTTTCGAATCATTTTGTTCCTCAAGTTCTTCCCTCCTCTTCTCATATTCTAATCTGATTTGTGTAAAGAGTTTGTTTGTAAATTTATTGTTATATCACTCATTTTTAACTTCACATTTCATGGACCCACCACTCAAGCTCAAATACATATTGAATTCATAAATTCTTTAAGAAACAAACACCCACTTATGTTGGGCTCAACTATTTTTCCTTTCATCTATATTTTATATGTTTTCTGTTTATACCTTTGTGGCTAAATTTTTAAGTTTGTTGCCTTAATACCAGTTTTTCCTTTTTTCAACAGTCTATATTAAATTATCTTAATGAAGCTTAAAATATGCCATTCTTGTATTGAGATAAAGCTAAGGAATATAACGGATTTAATAGTTAATAAATGATTATCCACCAAAGTAGACCCTGCTTGGTTCCTGGGACCTTTCTTCCTAACTCATTCGATGCGTTTGTTTGGACCAAAATGATTGGAGGCTAACTTTTGAAATTGGAACTGTTTCGAAGCTTAATTTTCTGCAAGTTGATCAACCAAGTTCCATGAGGTACAGTTGTATTTAGCTCTGCCAAGTGCCAAAAATTGGTATATCAGAAATAGCCTTCTTAGGCAACATATGATATACATCATGAGAGACATCCTCCAAAGAATTTTACAGTTACTGTGTTACCTTACATGAAGACATTTGTGGTCCTTGTGCCTATCATATATGTTTGTTAGCTGCATTGTTTTTTTCCCCTCCTCCATGGAGACTGAACAGAACATAGAAGGCATACAAGCAGCATACCACGTTGAATAGGTAGTGGTAATGCCATAGCAATCAACAATTATCTCTTCACCTTGACTTGATTTTAAATTGATATATATATATATATATATATATAGTAGCATCTTGACAGGTACTCATAATTGATCTTTACCAGAAAGAAAGGAGAACCTTCTTAGTTGAGCATAACCCAAAATTCTATCTAGTGATTTAATAGCTTTCAGATTATTGCATTTAGCTCTATTGCATGAGATTAAGAATTTTTCTGAGCTTGCAGATGAATGTGCTGCTAAGGTTTTGTAGATGGTTTTGTTGACGAGCTATTGCTATTTTTTCTTGGCATTAATGCATTTCTTACATGACTAGAGATATCTGGTACTTTTTTTGTAATCACTGGCCCGAGTTCTTAACAGACATTTACAACTTTAGTTGTAGATTAAGCAACCCTGCCTATCCCCAATATAGTTAGACGCTAGCAGTTGGGATATTATTTGATGTAATTTGAATTTAAGATCTTTGCTAAATTTTATAATAATTGGAACCGGCATTTGAACCTAAAACAGTACTAGCTAGATAACTGCATATCCAAGTATTTGTGTTTTGCGGCTGGAATATTTATGAACATTGAGACTTCAGTAGATATTTTGTTTTATTATGACTAAACTCATGGTTGAATGCACCGTAACTGAAATGGTGAGTCTATTCAGTGCCACGGTGATCAATCAACTTATATCAGATTACATTTCTAGATGTGTGCATTTTTTTAGGACGTTCACTGTTCTCACTCAGGAAAAATTTTTGGGCTTAATCATGATAGAAATGAATACCGGTAATAGATGAATTGGCTAATGAATGAGTCTGACTCTAATACTAGCTCTTCCTTATTACCTCCATGATATGGGTTCCTGCGATCTAACATGATCTTTGACACAATTGTCCGTGGGGCAGCTGACAGATTGCTTGACTCATTTCTGCCTATCTTTTATTGATAAGTAGTTATTTGTTGGATTGAATTCTCAATAAGTAACAACCAAAGTAATTTTAGCCTGAGTAGATGTTCAGGATTTGATTATTTGCATACGCTGATATGTGCATAATGTTGCAGTCGTTCATTTAGTAGTTCATAATTTTAACTTCTAAGAAGTTCCAAAAGTGGAGATCATCTCAAGAAAATCTACAAAAAATTTTAGTCTGAGTAGATATTCAGAATTTGATTATTTGCATACGCTGATATATGCATAATGTTGCAGCCGTTCATTTGGTTGTTCATAATCTTAACTTCTAAGAAGTTCCAAAAGTGCAGATCGTGTCAAGAAAATCTACAAAAAGTTTCCTCGTATACCAGTTCCACAGCATTTAGACCTGGCCGCTGATGATGACATGCAACGACTTCAAGAAGCTCTTGGAGCAGCCAAAACACGTGTAGAGGGTTGCTCTTCTTTTTTAAAGACTGCTATTAAGTAAGAAATTCTTCCACTCTCTCCCTCTTTCAGCCCACATTTTTCACTGGTATGTGTGAAAAATATTTTCATGGAATTTACTGACATGCTTGATTGTCAACAACTATAACTGTGTAGTCAAGTAGGTTTAGTGCTTGTTTGATTCCCATTATCATTTCACACATAATTTCACCTACCACTGATTCAACACCATTCAACTATCACCACACATTTCAAATTTCAATTAAATCTCCACCATTCATCTCAACTCGTTATAATTTGATCCTCATTATGAGAATCAAACTAGCACTTAGTTTTGGCGTGATGACTATTCTATAGATACTATGAAATAACAGTACAGTCTATTCTAATTAGCAACAAACATGAACTAGTTATCTAGATTGCCTTTTTCTTTAACTGAAAAGATAGCATCTTGAAGGTGAGACTACAAATTGTAAACCGTTTCTTTACAAGGATGTAACTTGTTTAAGTGAAAAACTGTTTTAATTTTGTTTTCAATGGTATATGGGTTTTGTTTATCAGGATGATTTTTTATGTGATTTTAAGAGATAAGGTTTCATTTTTTTATTTATATACGAAGTCTTACATTACAAGTTCTGAATTTGGATAAAAGAACTCTTTGGTGCCTAAAATTTATACTCTTTGCCATGCCCAAGATTGAATAAAAATTATCAATTCAAGAGGGAGCAAATAACTGCTTATGTCTATTATAGAGAGTTGAAATTTTTATTGAAGTTCCGTATCATGGATAACTTTGGTCTTAAGATAAGCTTACATGTATGAGAATTTGTTAATAATGTTACATGTTCTGTGATATAGATTACACAAATAAACCGACTTGCATATTTTCCTCAGGTGGTCAATTGAATTTGGATCACATAGGAATGGATCTCCTGAACTCCATGATATGCTTGCTGATTATATATACTCAGAGTCTCCTGAGGTGGTGAGTTCAGGAATAGCCTTTTTGCTAACTGGGGATGACTGCACTAGTGCCGTTGGAGGCCATGTTCTCCTTGATCGTTACCGTCCTTTCAGTACATAGTTTATGCTAATAATTTGAAAACCACTTACGTTCTCTACCTAACAATTGCCATAGTAACAAAAAAGGCAAGAATATGTACCCCCTCCCCCCAGGTTAGTCCTTTTTACGTTTGGCTTTCTTTTCTGGTTTTTTGTTTTTAGTTTAGCTTTATAGGTGCTAGAATTGTTAGATCCTTCCTGGCCTCCAAATGGCACCTGTTGTCAATCATAAGTTGATATAGATATCAGCATATTATTCTGAAAGCTTCCGGAAATGGCAAATTACAATTATGACTTGCTATCATCTATTTTCCCACTTTTGTAAGTTGTTACTTATGTTATGTTGCTTAGGTTCCTCGTTGATGTAGACAATACCATATTGACTATCTTTAGTATTTGTTAGTTACGTATTTATTAGTGTTCTATTTCCATTGCTATGGGGTTCTATGAAATGCCTTAAGATGATTGTTTTCCCGTATAAAAAGTTATCTTGAGTTCTGGAGTTGGTTCATCTATTAATCTCCTTCTGAAGCGATGTTGAACTATTTTCTACCTTTTCTGCGTCATGTCAGTTGAATCTCCCTCTCCTCTTAGTGATTGTTTAAATTCATAAGATATCACCATTTGAAATGTTATTGTACCCTGTAACTTGCTTATGATGATTAAATGCTCTCATCATAGTGCAACAAACTGCAACTGACTTCCCGCATTGCAGTGTGAATTAGTTTAAAAATATTTGAAGTCAAGGATCCTTGTCGTTCAGTTTACTTTGACTATTGAATTTTTAAACTATAAATTTTATGTATGGTTATAGGACATGACCAGGGTTTCATATCATTTTGTTCGAGGGAAGAAGCCGAAGAAGTTTGCATCAACTTTAGTGAATTTCATGGGCAAGGTTAGTCATACCACTCTCAATTTAAGACCTTTCTTTGGTTTGACACTATAATCATAAATCACTAGAAGTTTTACCAACTCACTCTCTTATTTGTGTTGGAACGAAATAATAAATTTTCTAAATGAGGCTTGTTCTTAATGAAATGTTACCAACTCACTCTCTTGTTTGTTTTGGAACGAAATAATAGATTTTCTAAATGAGGCATGTTCTTAATGAAATTTTAACTTTGAATATGCAGTCATGCACTGCTATGAGTTACACTTTTGCATTGCACAAACACTTTGGAAAGTAGCATCCTCCTTAGCTCTCTCTAATGTACTATTTGGACTTTCAGTGTTACCCGGGTGAAGATGATTTGGCCATCGCTCGGGCAGTTTTGATGTAAGTGCAAAAATTTGAACACATGCAGCTACCTTCCTGTTGCAATTAGTGTTGTGCTCTTTCTTATTGTTTCTTTTTACTTCTCATTCCAAATCATGCATATTTTGACCTGTAGCCTAGATGCTCTTTGTCAGCATTTCTTTAACTGCTCCCTAATGTCAGTATTCACTGTTAAAAATGTGTAATATGGAAGTGAACTATGGCCTTTTCTTTATGAAAAGAGGTGTGAGCTTCACCATAAACCAGCAATCAAAAAAGGAAAAATAAAAAGTTATTAAAATGCAAATAAGAGCATGATGATTCATTTATTCTTAAAACAATCTTTATTCAGAAAAAATCAAGTCAGAGTGTCTCAACAAATACATACTACTGTTGGTGGTTGGTTGTCAGTGGACTACTTTTTCTGAAGCGTGTTTTTTAGAAGCATAAGTTTTCAACATTTTAGTAATTAGCTAGCGTGCTAATGGGCTATTTCCATACTGGGCTGATTAGAAAATATTAAATGTTTTATGTGCACACGCTTAACATGAAGAGAAGTAACTAGTGAGGAGTGCCAGCCTCAAAAGCCCTTAAGGGGTGGGTGCATTTGCAAGGATTACCTGTAGTTAGCTCTTTGGGGGTTTACATTCACCTCTCTCTAAGATGGGCCTTAAGGCAGGCCTCAAAAATTTGGATTTCTTAAACAATGTTAGTATTCATTCAGTATTCAGGCTTAAGAATTGCTTTTACCTTTTGGGCCTCATAAGGCAAGAAACGAGAAAATATGGAAAAGTATAGTAGCATTCTTAAAGAGGACAACTTAAAAGAATAACACATTAGGTAGTTGGGACAAGATATGTCAAGACAAAAATAAGCTCCCATTCATAAAAACAAATAATCTCAGGTTTTATAAGAGAATTCAATGCTTTAAACTGACATTGCCAGTTTTGGTGGCGAAGATTTTATTCTAAATTGGACCGTGCGGCACTCTTCTCAGTTGTGCACTCTTCTTCTCCGTCTTTGTATATGTGTGGTCAAGTGAGAAGAGTGCGTGAAGAAGGTCCAATGGAATAAAATCTTTTGCAACCAAAACTGGACATGTCAGTTTTTGAGCACTGCCTTCTCTTGTAAAACCTGTTCGACTGACATTATGTGCTTTTATGAATAGGAGCTTTCTTTGTCTTGACATATCTTGTCCCAACTGCATGTTGAAGTCGTCCTCTTTAATAATGCTACTAGTTTGTGTGTATTCTCATCTCTTGCCTTAACCTTTCTGTTATGTCCATGTCCAAGCATCCCTCTTAAAGTAATCATTTCTCTCACATTCATCTTATGAACATTTGCCCTAATACTAGTGGTGTGTGTTGAAGCTTCGTTAATGTGTGGTTTTGGCGGGTGATGACGGGATTTGAACACGATTACTTGGGGTGTGTATAAATTTGATTTTTTGAGAATTGATTTTGTGAAAAGTGATTTTTTGGGAGAATATATTGTTGAAAAGTAAGGAAAAGTAACTAATTTACATGCAAATTATTTTGATGAATAAATGTGTGGATAGAAATGAGTCTTGATTTTGAGAAAATCAAAACTATACGGGCCCTTAGGAATTTTATTTTTATTTTCTTCGCTTTTATTATAAATAGAGTGCATAGACAAAGTAGATAGAATTCAGAAAAGGATTCTAGTGGGGAACAAGGAAGACTTGAATCCCCTAAAATGGTAAAAAAGAATTGCTGCCATTGTTATGGAAGGTCAAAGTTGGATTCCTATATTTTTTTTAAAGTTGTTTTCTATTGAGAATTTTTCCAGGATTCCTTGGCAGAATTCAGTGGCTTATTATAAATGGAACTTGACAGTGTCGATTTCAGTAGAAAAAATATTCCCTTTCTCTAAACCATTCATTATTTTTATTATTTTTCTAATACATGCAACTGAATTTTTGCAAATGCCATAATCATTGAATGGAGCCATCACTAAATCTTTGATTTATGCCCAAACTGGTTCTGTCTGTTGCCACTTGCCCTTGGAGATTTATTTTATGTCTGATAAGTTAATCTCGCAACTTTGTAGTATTCTCAGAAGTTGTGTTATACTGTCTTTGGTAATATGAAATTCTTGTTTAATTTTCACTGTGATTGATTAGAATTCCTTTTTTTTTTCCCTCCACCTGTTAGTAGAACTATTAGTTATGATTTTCAATGAGATTTGCACACGCGGCATCTTTTCTATGTAGGTACTTATCTCTAGGCAATCTGAGAGATGCTAATGTCCTTATGGATGAAGTGAAGAAACAAGTTCAAACTAGTGAAGCTGATTTTCCGCAAACAGAACTCATGCAGCTGATTAATTATTTGTTGCGGACGTAAGCTTCTTCTACATGTTTTTGCTCAGATTTGTTTTTTCTTTTTTACTATTTGTTCCATAGGTAAGTATCTTCATTGACCTGTTGTTTCTTCTGGGTAAATTGCAAACTTCAGTGATTGCTTGTTTCTTTGTAGGGAGTACTAATAATTGGAAATTAACAAACTATCAAGAGAAATATTCATACTGTGCAATCTAGAATTTATAAGCTCCACTGATCATCGACAAATTGTAGAAAAATGCGAATAATAACACAATCCTATACTATAATCAACAAACTGGAGTGACATGGCAAGTTGGCAACTATTATGTGTATGAATCATACTAGCAGTGAAGCTTTTAAAATGACTATCAGCTATTAAGTTATTGACATTCCATACTGAGTACCATTTAGTCACAACAGAATGTTTTGCTGATCTTGAATAATAGAAAGGTTCAGATATTGTGGGCCTACCAGTTAAATTGTCAATAAACAAGCCATTCTCTTCTCTTCAAAAATTGGATTAGGTCTTTTTTGAAGTATATTCATTGAGAAGAAACAACTTAACCCCTTTAAAACTCTTCCTGTATTCTATACAGATTGGAGAGAGATGCTTTGCCGCTTTTTAACATGTTGAGACAGAGATACAAGTCGAGTATAGACAGGGAACCTATATTTAATGAGGTATGCAATTTTATTCCCTTGTAGGATTTTCCAAATCGTTTGTTATTGTCCTTTGCAGTAGATCTCTTGTTTCTGTCCTTTTCTGTCTTGCTTGAGAATAAATCAATCTTTTGGTAACTAAATGTATCTGTTATCGCCTCCCATGTTTTAGTTTCTAGACGAAATTGCGGAGAAGTTTTATGGAGTACAACGTAGAAATCCCATGCAAGGAATGTTTGGTGACATTTTCAAGGTAATTTCTATTAAGATCCTAATGTAAGCGTATGTGGCTCCTCGATGATCTCGGTAGTGAAGACAGATACATCATAAATGAATAGCATAAAATTGTGTATGAACGTGGCTTGTTTGCCATTTGCAAAATGTTTCTGTTTTTCCAGTCATTTCCATTTTCCGAAAGCGATCTATCTATTGAGAGAAATTGTTTGCTATTTGTAGATGATGGCCGGATAAGTGTTTTACCATCTACCAGATGGTTGCTGGACTCCCTGCATCCGTCAAAGATCTCATATTTGTCTTTAAAATTTTCGGTGGTGCTTGGCTGTGAACCAAAACATTTTGTATCAATAGTTGATTCTTTTTCTTCCCTTTTTTTTTTTGTGGAAATATTTGCTCCATAAATTGTTATGTGCTCTTTCAGGCAGCTGTGTTTTGAAGGGCATTTCACTTGTTTACCCCTAGAGTAGAAACTATTGAGAAATAATCGTTTTCCAAGCTCTGTAATCAAAACTTTGGTATATTTGTCACATTTTTTCTCAAAGAAAGTACAGTATTATCTATTATGGCTAATTTTTGGTTCCATCGTGTTCGATCAAAGAGGAGTCTAACACCCCACCAGCCCCCACCAAAAAAAAAAAAAAAAGAAAAAGAAAAAATGTATGCCCTGTTTATTGTGCCTTGTGTTTTTGCTACCATTAACAGCAGTACATACCATTTAGAACGGTTCAGGATAATTGAAATGCGACCTGAATTATCCGCATAGATTTGTGCCCTGATTAGAAGAAACATTTGGAATTTGACTGTTGTTATGTCATATCTTATTTGCCTCTGGTATATTTCTTCAACGGATGATTAGAAAGAGTATCAGAATTAAGGTTCGGAACGCCGAAAAGTGAAACTGACAAGAACCGGCTCCTGGAAACATTACAATGGGTCGGCCAAGGCAAGGGCTGGCTTGATGCCTTATGTTGGGAAGGCTTTGGCCTTGGCCGGTTGTCCTTTGATGTACGACAAAGGATTCATTCTCTCTATTTTTTTTTTCAATGCCACTTGGCTTTTTGGTGTTGGGTATCTTACTCGATTCCATTGTGTAAACAACATTCTTTTGAAAAATCTCAACATGACTCTATTGATTAAGAACGAACAACTGTAATTTTGCAAAGGTTCTTTGAACATTATATTGGGATCGTAAGGAGGAGAATTATATCCTTAACCAAGAAGGTAGGAAATTCACTTGACAAGACAAAAGAAAAATGCACCTTCGATCTTTTCAAAAGTTTCCAATGTAACACTTTTATCTCAAGCAACAATCCATGACCTATGGAAAAACGAATTAATAGAGCACGCAAAAAGATGAAGTCCTAATAGCATAATTGGACCGGACTCATATAACGCTCAAAATAATGATAACTTGGCAAATATGAAATGCCCATATTTTTTACACCATTTTTAATAGTAAGGTATAAGCAGGTGTCTCTTTTTTTTTTTCATTTTCATTTTTTTTAAGGGTAAAAGTCAAGTATAAAATTGTGACTTTATTATGACCAATTATTGTGACCTTCTGTTAGTCACAAATCGTTATGAGACCACCAGTCACACTGCCACCACCCGAGTCTCCCCTCCCAAAAAAAATAAAAAAATAAAAATGAAAATAATAAAATGTAACACCACCACCACCCATCAACCACGACAACAAACCGCTGACCACACACAAACAATCAACACCAACACAAACACAATCACCAAAACCACCTCAATTGCTGGCGAAGAAAAAATAAGCAAAAAATACTACTTTCAAATCGCCATACAGTCACAAAACTCGAATAAAAAAAAAATCCCCAAATAGCAAATCTTAATTCAAAAATTGAAACCCTAACTAAACAAGAGAGTAAACAAGTTGAAGAAAATAGAAGAAAAAACCCCTAATTGGAAACCCAATCAACCTCCAGTCTAGACCTCGGTCGCCACCTCATCAACAAAACTGTGATAGCTTCACGGTGGCGTGGCGGAATTTTGAAAGCTCAATTGATCTAATTTCGAAAGCTCCGTGTTGAAATTAGAATGCGATTTGAACCGTGACCTGATGCAACGACGAAGGTGTTTAGATTGCAACGCGAAATCTCAGATGCACTAGCGGAGGACACGTTCCAAATGTAGCGGCAAAGTGAGTGCGGGCACCGGTGGTGGCTGTGGTAAAGGTGATGGGTGAGCACGGCGTGAGAGAGAGAGAGAGAGAGAGAGAGAGAGAGAGAGAAGTCGACCTGATTTTTCTAATTTTACAATTCATCACCTGATTTTTTAGAATGAGTTAAGAAAACGATGGATTTGCCTAAATTAACCTCAAAATAACCTGTGGAATTATACAGCTGTACACTAATTTGCAAGAGTTGCAACTCTTAAAAGACAGTTTACCCATTTGCAAAACATAAATTTTCATTTTGAAGAGTCTTTGTTCACATATGATATGATACTCATTATACAAAATTAGTTACCCATCAAGGGCAGTTTTACCTTTGTATTAGCCTATACAAAGTAAAAATGTCTAATGACTTGTATCTGTAATCTGTGGAAATGCAGAGTTCAGAGCTGAGGTGAGTGAAAATTTTCTGCTGCCATTGCTAAGTCAACGGTGAAAGTTTTCAATTTCCGCATCACAGCAATGTCAGCCTTGTGATTCAATTAAAATACTCGAATTTCTCGGGCATTCGAGATGTAGATGGCTGCAGTTATAAATGATGAAACGTAAGAATGATGAATATTTCTGCTTTTCTTATTTCTCTAGCTTTTCCAGCTCAAAAGACCAGCTGAGGCATTCCTTGATTGCGAAAGCCCTGTATCCAGAAAGTATAGGAAATTTCAAGCGGTCTTGTATTTGATATATATTCGAAAATGTAAAATGCCAGTGTTTCTCTTTATTAGAAGTAAGAACAAACGGCACACACAATAACAGAAGGATTCAGTTAACTGGGGTCAAATTTCATTATATATTCAATTTGAAGATCAACCTTTTAGCACTAAGCCACTAACTAAGAGCTTGTTTGGGAGAGTTTGGAAAATCATTTTTCTCCCGGAATCATTTTTAGAAACAAAATACTACTTCCGTCCCAAAAAGATGGTCTAGTTTTCCTTTTTTAGAAAGTAGCTGAAATATAAATTTTCTTATATACCCCCTGATATGCCCCTATTTAATGTGCATAGTTATCAAAAAAATAGAATTATTAAAGTCGAATAATTAATAAATAAAAGGTTACAATAGGGAAATGATGTTAAAATTTACTTTTCCAATACTATTAAATGAACTTTTCTTAATCTATGTGAAAAAAGAATAGAACCATCTTTTTGGAAGGGAGGTAGTATTTATTAGAAAGGATCACGTAATCTGATAACTTTTCTTTCTTTTCCACCGCATATTCTTCAGAAAAATCGAATTTCCCCAGCAACTTTAAATTTTTTAGTCTAAATTGAGTCATAATTCTAGCGGGTGAATTGTCAAAATTATCCTAACAGAGAGAAAAAATGATAATACCTGCAAGCAAGATTGATGGATTCTCTGTCTAAAATGCCAATTGGATGGCCTTCATGATCCTCTTGCTCCAAGATAACAGGTAGTTGATTAATGCCATGTCTACTCATCAAAGCTTGAGCAGTTCGAAGGCTCATGTTTGGGGTTACCGTCCAAGGCATACGACAACTCTCGCTATTGGAGGAACATAGTTCAGATACTCTAAGCTCCTGGAATCCAAAATTCCAAACAGCTAACTATCTTTTTAAATATCCAAACAGGATAATAGATATTTAAATATGGCTCCTAAGAATATAAAATTACGTTATCTAAGAATTTACTATATATTAATGCCTTGGAAAACAGAAAAAAAAAAAAAAAATTCAAACTCTTCCCCATTCCCCCAGGTATATATTCCTGTTCTCCTTGCTAGAAGGTCTACTTAACTGCAGGCAAATCCATATAGCTAAAATATTCTTGAATATATCATGCAGAATGAGAATGTATGACAAGGTCTAGTTATTTATCTCCATATGGGAAGCATCAGCAGCATAATGCAATATAGGATGATTCATTATGCATAGTCGGAAAAGGTGAAAATAGGTACTGCGTTTCTTGTTTCCCAAGGCAAGGCGTGAGCCTCGCAACAGACGGGTACAAGTCAACCAAAAAGGCTAAAACAACAACAACAACAACAACAACAACAACAACAACAACAACAATAATAATAAAGTAGCAATAAGCTATGCACAACTAAAATTTATCATTATAAGCATTAAAAAGGTCTATAAAGTAATTGTGAAATCTAAAAAGATAGAAAGAAAACAATGCAGGTGCAGCAACAAGCCTTAATATCAAAAGACGATGACAATTGAGATTTGAGAAGGGAGACAACTAGGGCAAAAAAAAGAAAAGCAAAAAGAAAGAAAATGCATTAAAATTATTTATTCAAGGTTGCTGTTGCCGACTTGCCATTGCTGGAGAGTTCAGATTAAGTCAATGGGCTAGAGCCGGTAATTTGTTGCAGGTGCTCAACGAGGAACATGTAATAGATCATCTGTGGGAACTTCCAAGGGGACATGGGGTATTCTGAGCTAAGGCATTAGGTGTTTAATGTTTTATTTAAATTATTTAATAATGGGCTCTTTTCCAAAGTCTAATCTTAGCAAAACAAAGACAATAGAAGATGTGCTTGCCCTATTTTAAGAAAAGAAATCTCAAACCTCAATGCAATCAATTCAAATTGAATTTCCTATGCAAATATACAAGGCGTGCACCTCCTCGCCTTAAGGCATATGGCAATATGTGTATGCCTCACTGAAGGAGGCGCGAGCCTCAAACAAACGCGCTTCAACTAGAGGGCCGCCTCTGCTTTGCTTTCTCAGACAATATCAATATTATAACACTAACCGAGAAACTTCTGGTAACTGGTAATTTAGACTGGAAAAGATAATATTATTTGTCGTGAGAATCTACCTGTGATATCCTACTTTTGGTCCTTGACAATTCAATGAAACGCTGAATGTCATTTAGTGTTAGCTCACCAATGATGTGGTTGCTATTATCGACTATAATAGCACAAGGCTGCTTCTCTTCTAGCATGAGAGACACTGCTTCTGTTAGAGAAGTGTTCGGCAGAACTGTAACAAATCGTGTTCTCATGGCCTGCGAAACTAGGATTTCATTTGCCAAGTAACCATTATCACCATCATCATCAGAATCATCATTCAAACAGAGTGAACCTTCAAGTTCACAAATGCTACTTTCATTTGATTCTCTCGCCTCAGAAGAAACCGATGTCGGTACGTTAAAGTTGGAATTATCTGCTTCAGGCAGAGTTCTCTTATCATTTCCATCTTTTGATTCTTTGGAATTACCAACTTCCTTCCGTTTTGTCTTTCCAGAAGAAATCAATGATGAAAATCCAACAGCTCCTAAAAGCGGCAGAACAATTCGATAATCCTGTGTTAGTTCAAAGAGTAGCAAAACTGCAGTAAGCGGAACCTGGCATACCCCAGCAAGAGTAGCAGCCATGCCAACCTGTGAGGAAATCCTCTAAGAATAAACCATAGCCAATATACAGTCTTCTAACCATAGAAGATATGGAATAATTTACCAGAATAAAGCATGCGAAGAAGCATGTCAACAAGAACTTTTCACTAGTATAGCATCAACAGAATGTTTATAGGAACGTAAATTTACTTTTCTGCTGCAGGTTAACCTCTTTATTCTGATTTCTGCAAACAACCATTTGCTGCAGCTGGCAACTTACGAACTTGGTGATAATTTATGTAAAATATGATCTATCCATCACAAATACATGGCAGAAATGAAGCACCAGAGAAATAAATTTCATATGTGGTGGTTCTATGAGACTAACATCAGTTCCAGCAATAAGATCCAACAGAAAACTGTGTAATGGTAGGAAATATATATTTAATGAACTAGTCTACTTCATCTTCAATCATGCATGGCCTAAAAGCTTTCAGTGGCTGCAAGAATGGCGTCTCAACACAAATAGTCTGAACTGAAAAATGGTTTATGGACCACATTAAAAGTTTCTTACAGGCACGATACTTTTTCGCTGGCATTGAAGATAATAATAGAAGAACAAGGATCAGGGAAAGATTTATCCTGGATTACCAGTGCTAAATGCTGAGCATGAGATACATAAAAGCTTTCATGCAATGGTTACCAGCAGAGATACATAAAAGCTTTCATGTAACGGTTACCAGCAATCCATAAGAATCCTTTACTCTCCCTGTATTATGTTAGCAGCTATATCTGGTTTTTAATACCAAAGGACATTATTTTCTTTATAGTTTGTGTTTATGTGCACATAAACCATTAGTTTGCAAAATTTTCGTACCTTGCATAGGCACAGCTATATTAAGTTTTGATTCCACCATGGCCCAATTTGGTGATAGACAATGATGAGGAACCAGGAGGAGACAGGAGCATAATTTAAGTAGGGTCTGAGGTCATGAATCAACTAGAGATAAAAATTTTGAAAACAATGTAGCGATCCAACTATTCAAAATGGCATAATCTATTTCCTTACATTACAAATGTTCCTTGGGCATTTCATACCTCAAATTAAACACTGAAAAATAACATTATTATCACTTATCAATGTGATTGGATATATTATCATCGATATATACCGAATTTCATTTATCCACTGATGTCTAGTATGATTATCCAGTCAATTCTCCAGATTGTTGATAACAGAACTGTGAAAACACTAACTGTAATACCAGTGGTGCAGGAAGAACTCAGCAAGCAAAAGATTAATAAATATCTGAATAACAACTTT
The DNA here is from genome assembly GCA_963692815.1 of Nyctanthes arbor-tristis. NCBI lineage: Eukaryota > Viridiplantae > Streptophyta > Magnoliopsida > Lamiales > Oleaceae > Nyctanthes > Nyctanthes arbor-tristis. Next base: position 26,801 of record CAVNYN010213005.1, read on the forward strand.
TAACACTTAAAAAAATCTATAAGCATACATACACTACTTTGCACTGCATAGTAAGTACAAGATACATAGAGACTCCAGAAATCATAGACTTGAATCATGAAAATTAATTGCTTTGATTGGATTTCTTAGACACTAGTTAAACAAATAATTGACAAAAACCTAGGGAACAATTGCATCCAATCTCCCGATTATGTCCTCTTCTTGGTAAAACACTAAGGCATATGTGAATTATTGTTGTTATGCAGTTCAATAGGTATCATAAAGTGCTTGATAGTTCAACCTAAATTAATTTAGGAAAGAAAGAGTACAAATAATGAAGTAATTATGATATACAGCAACTCTCTGGACAGAGAGCAAAGCAAAGGATGATCATGGTCCAGATACCAATAGAGCATGTAGTGGTAAAACTGTCATGGCACTCCAAGAAAACAAAAAAGCAAGGCTTAAACTTTGGAATTGCTTAAAGTGATAATCCATACCAGGCCATATGCTTGAGGTGAAGCTACTTCCAAGACGGAGAGATGAAAGATTGGATCAGAATGAGATATCACATAACTAACAATTTTCCCATAAGCCGTTCCTGTAGCAGCACCAATAAAAAGCGATGGTGCATAGTAGCCTCCGACTAATCCGGATGCCCTACACAAGGAAGTTGCAAATACTTTGACAGCCACCAACTGAAGCAGCAAATCAGCAGAAAGGCCCTTCATAGACGGGCGAGATTCTAGCAAAATATCAACATTCTGAAATCCCCAGTATAGAATTTCAGGATATGCTAAAGCTATAAGTCCGACAGCCAAACCACCAAGAATAGGAAATGCTGCTTTTGGTATCCCAACTTCCCTTTGAACGTCATCAACAAATACCAACATGAATGAAGTGCACTTGGATAAGGCAACTGAAACCAGGCCACAGAATACGCCCAGCAAAAGATAAAGCGGCAGTTCTGAACTGACAAGAAAAAATGATTAAAGCCTACTATTATATGTACTCTGAAAAGAAAGTTTCCACAAAGCTGCACCAATATAAACATATACTGTTTTAAAACCTAAAACTTGTATAGTTATAAGGATCGCCCAAGGAGAAACTATAATAGAAAGATTATAAAGTAAGTTGAAAGAAAAATACTCAAATAAACTTCACATAGCCGAAAAAAAGCAGTTTTTAGGGGAAAAAATATCTACTTTAGAATGATATATCCAGGAAAGTAAGGGACAAGCGAAGATTCCTTAAAAGTTATTATTGTTTTATGAGAACGAAAAAAGAAACAATCTGCACCGAAGACTGAGAGAATATAAACCTCCACAAAACCTCCCAACTAGTAAGATGTAAAGGCCTCACTAAGCATTAGAAATGGAGGCCTTGCTATGCATTAAAATGGATCTTGAGATATATGATATAAAATTCTGCAGGGCTATATGCTAACTGCTAAGTGTCAAACAGATCTCAGTAAAGATTTATAATCATATTTTTTCCTTCATTTAACTCCACCATTCTTTTCTGATCCACCATTTCACATATAAGTTGGGGGCTGCTGATACTGTGTCAATTTGAATATCTTCTCTCTACACTTGCATATGACTAGACAGAATTCCACTACTCTCTTAAGTAACTTCTGAGATAGATCCTTCAGAAAGTATTATGTCTAAGTATATCGTCAATGACTTAAGCCACATATTCACTTTAGTACAACATCCATGCCCCATTTATGATCTGAAGCAACCAAATGAAGTTGATAACATAAAATAAATTACCACTTGGAGAACGAAAATCATATAATGGAACTGCAAAGGCTGGTTCAGAACCCAAACCAATTTCTGACAAGACGGACGCTATTACAGCACTCAAAATGACCATGGAAGTCGTATTCGTCAAGGATGGGGATACTTCTTCAGTTGATGGCCACAAAACTGACTCCACAGCAAAAAAGCAACCCGCAACAGCAGCATTGAAACCTTTAGCAGAATTAACACAGCCATATTATTAAGAAGCCATGTAAAGACAATCAGGTATGCGTACATTCCTTGCTGTCTTCAGAAGTGCTAAAGTAAACGGATAAGTTACTAATTCCTGGAAAAATTCATACGGACACCCACGGATGAGATTTCGGATGAGATTTCCATAACCAGGTAGCAATAAAGTATAACTGAATGTCTCTCCAAATATAGATGTCATAATAACTATGTAAATGCATCTTAATTTGCATGGATTCCTCCATGACTTTCTCTGAAGAATGTGCAACCTTGACTTTACTTCAGAAGGGTCAATGTTCCCAAGAGAAGTTTTTCTTATGTAGATCACTTTATTTAAAAGAAAAATGTACATGATTTTTAATTAAACTAAAAGACTTTAGTTTGTCTGATACTAAATCTGAAGTCTTAAGTAAAGCACAAGTAATAAAAAGATATACATCACCAAGTATTTCTGTTACTCTCTCCCTAATGATCTAATGCTCAATAAATTGAAAGCATAAGTGCATATATGTTTATCAACAGTAGAAAATCATTTTGCTAGCTCATTTTGACATTCGTTTTTATTTTCCATCACATTGCAAAGATTTACCAAATATAAAAACCTATATCAAATTAGACTTTAGATTAGGTGAGATCCACAAGGTAAAACTAGGAAAAAGACATAGGTTTACGTCTTGCAGCCATTAATGAGAAATGGCAACTTGTCAAACCTTTGATTATTATATGAATCTGACACGTGAGGGGATGTGTTGAAGACTAAACTTAAATGATCGAAAAGGTTAGCTCTCCAACATCTTAAGCTTTCACATGATGAAGTCGAGTGAATAAGTAAGCAATGTACAAATACACTGCTATGAACTTGATCATATCAAACAAGTATATCGGAAATTCAAAATTTACAAAGCTCATCAGTCTTTTGAAATTAGTAACTTCTGCAATTAATTTTAATAACATTCCATATCTCAATTTCCCAACCAGCTGATTCCACTATTTATGATACATTTACAGTGTTTCCCAGTCAACTTGAAGTTGTTCAAAAAACATTTTCTTAGAGCAGAGAGTTGAATGATACAAGGAAAATAGGAAGGGGCAATACTCATCCAGGTTTGTCTGACACCGACAAGAAAAATAAGTATGCATAAAATATGTAATTTAACTAAAAAAAACAAACCAGAAGAGATTCCCGCAGCTGACCCGGCAGCCCTGAGTGATAGCTTTCTTTCAGAACCTTTATCAAGCACGCTACCTACCCCTTTGGCAACAGACACACCTATCTCGACACTTGGGCCCTCTGGTCCCAATGAATTCCCTGTTCCTAAAGTGACACAGGCAGCCAGTGTCTTCAGAATTGGCTTTAGTGCAGATTTGATAGAGGAAATAACGGTTCCATTTTTTGGGCCGTCTATAGAAGCCCGCATTGTGTTCAAAAAACTAACTATCAGACCTCCACAAGCTGGAACTACGATTACATGGGACCATTTTGCCTCAATCGGTTCCTCCCTCAACCATGAAGCACCTCGGTATGGGATTCCGTCCCAGCTGAAGTCACGTATTTCATGCACCTAATTAGTAAAGCTTTTAGTTTTTGAAATCCAAGGATAGTTGCAAACTGGATCACCCCACATAATTAAGGCTGGAGACCCAAGTTCATATAAATGTTTGCATTTCCACTTGAATTTTGAATATAACACGAATTAAATCAACTGATGGAGGTTCTTACTAGAAAGCATAGTTATTCAACAATTCAATAAGCCATTAAAATTGTGATCTATAGAGGAAAGTAATGTTTAAATGCCCATTGAAAGCTAATTGAGACCAAAATCAAGTGCAATAAACAATGTCCCAAATCAAATGAACTTGTCTCGGTATCAGATTCGTAATTTCAAAATGATTTTGCTTGAACGAACTTGCGTTTTGCTGTTGATAATCTAATCTTCGAACTCACTAACTTCCATGAACACGTACGCAGGTTAGTTAAACACCAAACTCCGAAGAAATCAAAAGTAGGACGCACCGCATAATTGAAAAGAACTACGCTGATGCCAGTAAAGAGGCCAACAAAGCAAGCAGATACAATCGGTGTGTTTCCTTGTTGAATAAATTCCTGCACAAAAGCAGCAACACCTCCCTTCGTTTCTTCGCAGTTATCATCGCCAGGGCCTTCCGGCCCAAGCCCGTTCTCAGAACTCTTGGAACACAAACGATGAACCAGATTTACAGAATGGCGGCTGCGACACCTCCATTGCCGGGTACAATAACCCCAACGCAAAGGATGGGATCTGGAAGTTGATGATCTGTGGTCCCAAAAAGATGGAGATAATAACGATGGGCCGGAAGAGTGCAAGAAGAGCTTTGAAACTGCCATTACAGTGTCAAATTGGCAATGGGGTTCTTTTCTTTATCATCAAACGAACTCCCCCCCCCCCCGATGCAATAGTGATCTCACTCGATCTGAAGCAAATGAAGAACAGATAAAAGTCAGGATATATGGGTAAAGAACAACGGAGTGATTGTGAAGAAATTCCAGCCGGTGGAGGCACAAAATAGTGCAAAGTGATGGACGGATCTCTTTCTCTTATCCGTATCATCATGCAAATGGCGGATCATGCTTGGACGTCCGTTGGAAGTTTAACAACCACATATCACTAAGTACGTGTTTGGCTTTCTATGCCTGCCACTTTACTTTTTATCTTTCAAATGCCTTGAAACTACTACGAGGTGCTTGGAAATAATCGAAGTAATTGAATATGAGGATCGTTATGACTACAACCCTTGATAGATTTACCTAAAATACGAAAATAATTTATTTAATATTCTGTATGACTGGTGAAAGAGAACCGTTTTGTTTTCATTGGATGGTCCAATCTATCAGCCTTTCCCCGTGCCTACTTCACTTTAAAGGGTTGCTTCACATGAACAAGCTTTGTAACTTGATGGTATACCAATTCCTATTTGGAAGATTTCTTAAATTGGACTTTCTATTTTTCAAATGCCCTGAAACTACAACGAGGTGCTTGGAAATAATTGAAGTAGTTAAATAGGAGGATCGTTATGACTACAGCCCTTGGTAGATTTACCTAAAGTACGAAAATGATTTATTTGGTATTATATATGACTGGTAAAGGAGAACCGTTTTGTTTTCATTGGATGGTCTGATCTATCGCACTTTCCCATGCCTACTTCACTTTAAAGGGCTGGTTCACATGAACAAGCTTTGTAACTTGATGGTATACCAATTCCTATTTGGCAAATTTCTTAAATGGAAAAGTAAATTTTGTGAATCGTATTCATAATATGCCTTCATTTAATGACTATTATTACATTATAGAGTTAATTTCACATTTCATTTAATGACTATTATTACATTATAGGGTTAATTTCACATTCCTTCCTTAACTTTTGTATTTAGTATCGGCTAGGTCTCTAATTTTTATTTTTGCTCGGTCTTAACCTTTTATTAATTCACAAAAATCATCCTTTTTAACGAATTCGGTCAATTTATCCATTAACTGCCTGCCAAAATTACCTCTATACCCCTAATCCATTAAATTAAAAAAATAAAGGATTAATATTCACCTTTTTTTCGAACTTCTAGTATCTAACCTTTAGTAAACTTGCACGATGAGTCTTTTTTTGAGGATTCCGTCAATATCACAATTAATTTTTCAATAAAATTACTGTTATTGCCCTTAACTTTTCATTTTTAAAAACAAAAGATTTAAAATATTAAAAAAATTAAAAAAAAAAGAAAGAAAACACCCAAACCCATCCCACTACACCCACACCCCACACCACCCCTCTCCTCCCCTCCCAAGGGCCGCTAGAAATGGCTACCAGAATGCTGCCATTTCCAACTGCCAAAAAGAAGGGGGTGAATATTGCCATTTTCAGCCACAAATGGGGATGTTGCCGTCTTCGGCAGCAAAAGTGCTGCAAAAATGGCAATAGTCTGAAATTTTATATATAATATGAAATTTTATAAGCTACTTATATAAGCTATATGATTTATAGTATTTTTACAAAATCCACTAGCACTAAAACTCGAGAGTTAACTTTGTAATATTCTATTAAATTCAATTATAGCCAATTGTATAACTTTACTCTTGAGTTAACCAATAATGTCGAACTCCTGTATGTGATAAGATAATAAAATAGCTTTACTCTTGAGTCGTGGACTCCCATTTAATGACTAATAAATTAATATGAAGTTTTCGGATACAAATCTGCATCATCAATTCTAGAAACAATATTACCAGCGTAAATATAGCATAAAACCTTTATAGAAAAACCTTCGCATAAATGTAGCACAAAATCTTTGTTAACAGAACACAAGAACACGGCCTTTTGAATCTACTAGTTGAATGGTTTATGTAATCCTTCTTTGCACTGTGTAGCAAGTGTTGAAAATATAAGCACTTTAGACATAACTTTGAGAGTTGTCTGATTCCTAATTTTGAGACATGAATAAGGATATTTGTTCTTCTTGTCAAGAGCTTCGATATCATTTATTTATTTGTCTAAAATGATGGTTGAGTGAATAAGAAATTGAATATCAAAATTTGTCTTGAGAACTAGGTTTAAGTGTTGGGCGATCTTGTCCCACATTAGAAAGGTGATAATCCAATAACTTGTTTAAAATGTTTACATATTTATAATGTATAAATTGTGCAGCTGAGATGCTCTCTCTTGCACGCGCGCCCATAGAGGGTACAAATCACATATCAGAAATACACTTTAGACAATTGAACTTGTGTGTGAGCGTGACCTGTGTACGTGAATGCTAGACCGGAAGTGACGCCTGAACTGACTGAGTTTTGCTAAAATAAGCTATAAAATTTTAACATTTAAACTAAGTGCTGGAATGTGAATAGTTGTAACTAGTGTGACTGTTGATGTTTCTGACATTAAACTCCAATGAATTCACATTTAATTTTTGGCTTTTGACATGCCTTGTTTTACCTATAAAAGGACCAGTTTCTCGCCTTCTGGGACAGATGAATTCCACATTTTCCTTCCTTAAACCTCTAAATTTTGAAAAATTAGATGATGACAAATTAAAATCATTCATACATATAGCATATCATAGAGGGATCAATAATTCACAAATTATTCCATAGTGGCATTTTAGGATAATAATTGAATCATTTCTCGAATAATGCTCAACTATAAATAATCGGTTAGTGAATTTTGTAATTGGATAGTTGTGACATTTTATAAGAATTTGAGAATACTTCAGTTTGTTTTGACAAAAATAAAGTGATTGTTTAAATTTATATCAACTACCCCTATCAGTTAGAAGTCTTGCCCAAAAGAATGACTAGGTCCAGTCGGTTGACGAATTTAGTAAAAAAGAATACTTAAAGTTAAAATGTAGTACTTAATTAGTATAGTCGAAAACACAATGACCTAATTATAGAGTACATTAAATAGAGGGATTTATTAAGTAATAGGTGGAAAAAAATCCAGTGACACGGACACTTAGAAAAATGCTCACATGACTCAAATTGGAGACCACTTGGCATTCTTTGTGGCAAGAAATTACCCCAAGCTTCCAATTGGACTTATTTTCATTGACTAATTATAAATTATCTAGGGACAATTGGAGCTTATTGCATAGGTGGAATCCAAAATTTTTTTTAGAAAATTCGGACACTTAGAAAAATGCTCACATGACTCAAATTGGAGACCACTTGGCATTCTTTGTGGCAAGAAATTCCCCCAAGCTTCCAATTGGACTTATTTTCATTGACTAATTATAAATTATCTAGGAGATCGGAAGAGCGTTTTGCATAGGTGGAATCCAAAATTTTTTTTAGAAAAGAAGTAAGAAATTCGTCCATAAATAATCTTAGTCTTAGAACACCATTAAAAGACTCCCAAAAGACTCTCTTTATCTCTCAAACAAAACCCTCTTCATATATACATAGAATTCCTACTTAAAAAGCGACTTTGTTTGAGGAATACCAAGAATTTGGGGGTATCTTTCCACTCAAAAATATCCAAGAATCTTTAAAGGAAACAAGACCAAAGGCTGGTTTCCCTTGGCATGGATGAGTTTAAAGAAGAGTTTGTGTTTTAATGAATTACTATGATAAGAAATAAAGAGTTTGCTTGCATTTGAGTCACTAGCATTACTCTATCTATTTTGTATTGGTTTGCTTTGATTTGTTTCTATACTATGACGTATCTAATGATTCCGAGATAGGGATGATTAGTATGATATTTGCTTTGTATTGATAATGCTCTTTGTTTGAAATTCCGGTAAGGGTGAATGGGAATTAAGGGTGGATCCACTTAATATTGTATTGCTATGATCAAATTAGCATTGGAAGGTATCAATGTGTGCTACGGGTAGTAGTAATCTAGTGCTTGGGCCCTATTGTACATTAAAAAGGTTTGTGTAATTTTTATGTTTCTTGAACTTGTGATTTAAAATGATTTTTGTAACCTTGTGGCAAATTACAATGTTATGCTATTCACAGGGTACATCGTACTCACTTTGTGTCTATTTACTATTTTGTAGGTGATTAATCGCAAGAGCTATAAACATCAAGCCGAGGAATGGAGAATGTCCCCGGATTCAAGTAGGATATTGCAGATGGTGGAGACCGACCTATGGCTTATTATGAAGACGCAACCTTATTCCTAATATACTTAGGACCAACTTACGAGTTCAATGTATTTTGTGCTTACATCCTTACTCACTTATACTATGATAAAATTATGAAGGATAAACCTATGTTTTTCACTTAGTAAAATAGTCTAGCAAGATGGGGGGGGAGGGGGGAAGTAGAAGAATAAGTATATGTATGGGGATAAATATATAAATAACAAGAAACTTGGCATGTAACATAAGAATATAAGAAGAACGTTTATATGGATTGGAAGCCTAATTTTCCATGTAAAGGCTTCCGAATCCCTTGTTCGGTTGGTTGATCAATAAAATAGCTTTTATATAGTTTATCATGTATGCTTGCTTTCCTATTTAGCTTAGACACCAAAAACAATCCATGAGTCATGAAGCCAAATTAACTTAGAAACAATACAAAAGGCGTATAAGAAAGTTCATATGAAAGTAAAAGCATTTAGTAAGTCACCTTAAAAATATGTCATTGATAGTACAACTCTAGGTAAAGTGGAGAAATCAATAGAAACAATACAATGACCTTATGAAAACTAAAGAACTCATTTGCTTGGCACATCTCGTCTCTTGTTAGCACTTTAATTATTTTGAAATCATACAAGAGCTTGGAACAAAGAAACAACTCAATAAGAATGATAAAATAACGGGGGCGTGACACTTCAAACTTTCAATAACCTTCACACTCAATGTTATTAAACTTTAGTTTATTTTCAAATCAAATGACAATGCCAATGCCAAGTGTAATTTTTTGTTAGTACATAATTGTAAGCCGGTTGGAAATATCTTTACTATATAATAAATGTAGCCAATGGGCCCCATCGTCGTCCCCCTTTTTTGTCGTTTTGTTCCTTTTGTCCTTTTTTCCCTCCTCTTTTTGTATTGTAATAATTTTCTCCCTATTTATTTAACCAACTATTTAGCTTATAAATATATCGATCGAAGACTAATATAGATACACGACAGAAACAAAAAGACATACTATAAACTAAATCAAAAAGTATTTATGGAAACACATATTCAAACATGTGGAAACAAAAAAATAATAATAATAAGAGAAAAATTTACTACTAGAGATCGTCTTCCATGTTTTTTGTCGTTTTGTACTCTTGTTTTTCTTTTTTCCAAATTCTTCCATGAAATGTTATTTTTTTTCCAACTAATTAGCTCATAAATATATCGATCGAGGACTAATATAGATACACCACAGAAACAAAAAGATCTACTATAAACTAAATCAAGAAGTATTCATGGAAACATGTATCCAATATATCCAAACAAAAAAAAAAATTGAAGAAAAATTTGCTGCTAGAAATACAAGAAAATAAATTAAATATTTTCTTAAAGATTACAACATATGATAGCGTAGTAACCGTTCTGATTTCCAAGTGAGTAGTATATTATAGATAACATTTCGTAATTATAGATTTTGAGAGTAATTCGATTGCAATAAAATTCACTTTAAATTTACTTCATTAGTTATTTGAAGTAATATTTAACATTTTGTTTACAAATATATTTCGGGCTAACTTTATATCACTATTATATAAAAATGTAAGGGGCCAATTTACTGTTCAATGATCAGTAACTTCTTCTTCTTTTTTGGGGTTTTTTTAAGTTTGCTAAGGTCGTACACCTACTGGCCCAAAAACTTCTACATTTTTACTTATCCCATCTCATTTGTAATTTTCTTGACTTCTGATTTAATGTTCAAAAAATTATACGATTAGTGGGTATAATAGCAGTAATTTTTACCTTGTAAATTTAACCAGGACAATGATATTGTAAAAGCTTTTTTTTTTTAAATGAAATGAGACAGACTTTTAGCTTTTGTTTTATGTTTAGTTTTTATCTAATATGTTTATTTTCTCAAATCTTTATACTAGACATTATTTTATTTTACTTATATAAGTATAGTGCATCATGTATGAAAATTACTTCATGTTTGTATTAGATGTTTTCAAAATGAAAAAACAAGCTTAATGAACAATTAGATAGACCATTTTATAATGTAATTTTTGACTTTTTAATGTGAAAATATGCGCCATCTACTTTATATTTAGAATTTCATTTATAGGCATGTACTATACATTATATCATGTACTTTATTTTATTTTGTTATTAAGACAAATATTATTAATGTTTTATGTCTTCTCAGTTATATAGACTGTACAATAAAATCTATTATTTTTGCTCAATTTTACCTAATGACTTAGTATATGTTATCTTTCACTTGTTACTTGTCCAGTACGATTTAATTGCGATTGCCTTATAGACTAAATGTTTCCAAACTTACTCAATTACCAAGTTACAACCTTAATGCTAATAAAATCCACACGATTTCAAGTAAAAAGTAAAACAAAACACTTACAACGTACGTGTGAAAACTAGTATATATAAAAAGAGAGCCCATTGGAAATATATTATAATTTCTTTTAAAAAAAGATTAAAAAAAAGACTATCAATGATTTTGGATTTACTAAAGTGGTCCGTGCAACAATGTTATTATCACTAAAAAAACACGCTTGTACCGACGGCAAAAATTTGTCAGTAGCGGTCAAATTCCATCAGTGCAATGTGTTGCTGACGGGGAAAGGATGGTCAGAAAATTCGTTGGTAATCACTGACAGCTAAACATTGTGGGTAATTTCTGACGGCTTTTACTGGCTGTCGGTAAATTCCGACGGCTACTAGATTCTATCGATATTTACCAACGAGAAGTCCTTCTGTTGATGATCACTGACGGACGACATAACCTGTTGAAAAAAAATAATTTTAAAGCCATCCTACCAAACCCTTTTACCCAACCCGAGCTCGTACCCGGCAGCCCGTGCATGTGATCCGACCTGCCTAGTTGATAAAACTTAATTTCCCCACTATTTTTGCAAAGGGAAGGGTTCGGTGCCCCGCCTCTGGGTTGCGAGGGCAAGTTCCCAACCGTTGCGCTGTTACTCATTCTTGTTTCTTTTATGTATCTATAATATATTTAACATATATTCTATAGTTTTTGCAATTTAATATATAAATAAATAATATTATTGCGCATTAAAACTTTATACACTCTTTACATTAATTTCTATATTTTTCACTTTAAAATTTTATGGCCATTTGTAAATTGTAAGTTTGAAAAAGTTATCATTTTACCAGTAATTTTATATAAAAGTGGCTAAGATGGTTAAAAATCTTATACATGTTATTTTAAAAAAAAAAAAATGAAAAAGTGACTTATATCAAATATTTTTTATTTTGTTTTTCAAAAAAATATATTTTCCGAAAAAAAACTAAGAAGTGAAAAATTAATTTAATAGGCAAACATTAAATAAAATGTATTAATTCAACTACAATATAACAGCCACATCATTTCGTAAATTAAAACATACTCACATTTCACAACATTATTTATTAATTTTTAGAAATTATTGAAAAAATGTTGAATATGTCCAACGGCCTAAAAACAGGTAGGAGATTGCTGACAGTATAGAAAACGGTTAGAAATAGCCAACCAAAGGTAAAATCCTTCAATAATTTCTAACGGTCAAATAGTACCATCGGTACTTATTGACGGTTGAAGGCTATCTATCGGTACTTAGCCGTAGGTAATTACGGACAATTTTTGCTTGCCATAAGGAAATACCAACGACTTCTACAACAGTCGGAAACTACTGACGGCAGTGGTGTTCCGTCGTGTTTTACCAATAGAAAAGGTCTTCCGTTGGTATTTACCGAAGGCTTGGCTGAGTCCTCGGTATTTCCAGACAGCACCTCCTATCATTGGTAATTTCTGACGGGATTTTTTTCCCTTCAGAAATTGCCGACGGATTTTTATTCACCGTCAGTAATTACCGATGGATCGATGCCCATGAGAATTTTACCGTCGGTATGAGCGTTTTTTCTTATAGTATTGATTAGTATCAAGTAGAGGCTTTATTCTTGCATCCACATTTTCCAACCAATAAGATATGTGCACGTGGTTTTCTAAAACAAAAGAAAGAAAGAAAGCATGTCCAATGCCCTACCAAATTAATCATTCATGAAAAGAAACGAACATCCACAGTTTGTGTTTGAATAAGTGTGTGAACCCTCAAACAGAATTAATATGCACTTAACGTATTTCCAATTCGTGAGCCACTTTGTTTCCATGAGCGTCAGAAAGATAAAAAAAGGATGAAGGAAAAAGTCGATGATCTGAACAATCTGCTTTTACAATGCCAGTTCATTTTGTAATATGAAGTCATCCCTATTTTTCGGTCCATCAACCGTGAAATAAAGATAAGGCACAATTTTGATTTCTAAAAGTATAAGGACTCTTTAAGATAAAGAGGAATAAATTAAGGAAACCAATATGATATGGAAACTGGAAACCGAGAATTGATATATTGGAAAAAGAAAAAATATAATAAAAAAATCTTACCAATACCGAAAACGCGTTTTCTACATTTAGAGTTGACATCCAAAAGAAATAAAACAAAAATATGAATAAAACACATTAATTGGTGATTTTGTTTCACATAATTTTCTAGTCCATCAACCATGAAAAGAAACATAAGGCGCGTTTTTTATTTCTAAACGTTTAAGGACCCTTGAAGAGAAAGAGGAATAAATTAAGGAAACCAATAAGATATAAAAACTAAGAAGTGACAAAAAAATATATAATCAACATTTTCTGTTCCAGTTTAACAATGAAGTTGATGTGAAGAGAGCTTTAGAGGGCGGGCCGTGAACGTTTGATAGCCATTTACTGATTCTTCATCGGCTTTGAGTAGGTGAATTTCTAAACCAAATCTCTTTATTCCATGTCAATTTTTGGGTGCAAATGTATAACCTACTGGTGGGTTACATGCTGGAGTCAGTGGGAAGACAGTTGGGGAGTTTTATTGGTACATTTATGTAGTATGATGCTAGTAACAACGTGGGTACTTGGAGGGAGTATAAGCTAGTGAAGGTGCAGATTGATGTACGGAAGCCTTTGAAACATTGTAAGAAAATAAAGAGTGCAGATGTGGGTTGGTTGTTGGTGCAGTTCAAATATGAAAGACTCAGTACGTTTTGCTACTTGTGTGGTATCCTTGGTCATTCCGAGCGGTCTTGTGAGATGAACTTTACGGTGACCGCAGAGAGCCTTACTAGTAACTGGGGTTTATGGTTAAAGGCTCTAACTCAACGGAGGGGATATGCCTCTGGGGAACGGTGGCTCTGGGATGAGAAGGAAAATATTGCTGGTTCTAATTTTGGAAGGAGGAATGAACCGGAAACGTAAGAGGATTGTATGGAAACCGAATCACCTCACATAGAAAGGGGCAAATCAACTGCAATATCTTTGGCTAATAAAGATAGAAGGCTCGACCTAAATTGCATGGGGAGTTCGGCCGAGGATTGTAGTAAAGACTGTGTTGACCAGGGCCTTAAATTGGGCCAGAAAGGGGTAATGGGCCAGGATGATGGGGCTGATGAAGTTGGGGAAAGGAAAAGGAGACGTGGGCTAGATTTAAATAAAGGAAAGAGCTAGTTAGTGATCTTGGATTCTACTTCCCAAGATGATGGGCCAAAAAACTTGAAGACGACAAGTTCTGGGTTCTAGGCTTGTCAGGACCGATGAAGCTCCTCAGTTGGAACTGCAAGGGACTTGGCAACCCCCGTGCAGTAGCTGTTCTTAGCCAGATTATCTCATCTCGCTAGCCTGATGTTATTTTCGTTTTAGAAGCATTAGTTTATACTGGTGGTATAGAAGTTATTCGAGTAAAATTAAGTTTGAAGTGTTTTGTCTGTTGACCGCGAAGGTCGTAGTCGTGGATTGGCTATTCTTTGGAGAAATAAAAATGAATGTTCTATTTCGTGTTATTCTTCTAACCATATCGATCTCATTATTTCTGGAATCTGGTTTTTATGAATTCCTTGAACGGAATAGACGCTGTAATTCTTGGGAGTTACTTTGTTATCTTCATGGACTTTTAGATTTGTCGTGGTATTGTATTAGAGATTTTAATGATCTTCTCTACCCATTGGATAACATAGGAGAAATGGACCATCCTAATTATTTAATGCAAGGTTTTAGAAGAGCTGTGATGGACTGTGGTCTTACGGATATGCCTTTGATTGGGCATCAGTTTACTTGGGAAAGAGGTAGGGGTACGGCTAATTGGGTACATGAGAAATTGGATAGGGCCTTAGCCTCATCGTCATGGCTAAGGCAGTTTCAGGAGGCATCACAGATAACATGCTGGTGGCATTCGAGATTATGCATTATATGAAGAAGAAGAAGACAGGAAAACGAGGGTTAGTAGCTACGAAGATTGACATTAGCAAGGCATATGATAGAGTAAGTTGGGAATTCTTAAACAAAATTATGATCCGGATGGGCTTTGCTCAAGAATGGGTAGATATTATCATGCTATGTGTTACTTCAGTTCGCTATTTGGCTTTGGTTAATGGCCAAGAGATGGGTCTGATTGTTCTGAGCCATGGGTTAAGGTAAGAGGATCCATTTTTTCCTTACCTTTTTCTGCTACGTACTGAAGGCTTATTGGCTCTAATTCATGATTCAGAGACTAAGGGTAAGATATACAGGTGTATAGTGGCTCAGTCGGCTCCTAGTGTGACACATCTTTTGTTTGACAACAATAGTTTTCTTTTTTTCCCAGCTACTGAAGAAGAGGCTATTGAAATGAAGAATATCCTTAAGAAATGTGAGGAGGCATCGGGTCAAGCAATCAATTTTGCTAAGTCGGGTATCACGGTGAGTTTAAATGTCTAAAAATCGGTTAGGGATAGAATCTCGGATGTTCTTGGCATTGGGAACCATTTGAATACTGGAAACTACCTGGGGATACCTTCATTGGTGGGACAGAAGAAGAAGGAAGTCTTTGCTTTTCTTCGGGATAGAATTTGGAAGAAGACACGGGGGTGGAGTCCGAAAATGTTATCTAAAGCTGGTCGAATGGCATTGGTGAAATCAGTGGCCCAGGCGATTCTCTCATATAGTATGTCAATTTTCCTTCTGCCATCTTCCTTATGTGAGGAATTTCACGGTCTTTTGAACTTTTTTTGGTTGGGTAAACGTTCGAATAGCAAGCGGAGTCTAAACTGGCTCTGGTGGGATAAGCTGTGTGAAAGACAAGAGCATGGGAGTTTGGGATTCCATAATTTCTGGGCCTTTAACCTTGCTATGCTAGCCAAGCAAGGGTGGAAATTGATAAACAAATCAGAGGCATTTGTAAGCAAAGTTTTAAAGGTGCGTTACGTCCCGAGAGGATATTTTTTTTCCTCAATGGTTGGATACAATCCGAGTTATACGTGGAGGAGTATTTAGGCATCCCGAGAGGTGTTGAGGAGAGGGTGTCAATGGAGGGTCGGGGATGGAAATACCATCAGAATTTGGAAGACCCATAGATATCGGGTAACCAATATTTTCGGCCAGTAACACAACCTAAAGAAGGTGATGGTGATCTCTTGGTGTGCAATCTATTCAAGGCTAATCGAAGAGAATGGGATATGACCACAGTGATGGGTTTATTCACTAATAGAGATGCGGAGGAGATTAGTCGAATTCCTATCAGCAGTTTCCCTAGGGCGGATAGATTGGTGTGGCATTTTAGTCGTACATGAGACTATATTGTAAAGTTAGGTTATCAGGTGGCGTTGGATGCCCGAATCGAAGATGAATCCTTTAGAGTTCTTGGCAAGTGGAGTAAGATTTGGAGATTACAGATCGGAAGAGCACACGCAGCCAAGGTTAAGCTATTCATTTGGCAGACATGCAGAAAGTGTATTCCGACCAGGGAAAGGCTTGTTCACAGGGGAATTGATGTGACCAAGGCATTGAGACAATTTTACACTATTTTGTTGAATGTTCTTTTGCAAAGAGATGCTGGTCGCTGGCGGGATGTTGATTTCCGAATGGTGTCTTTAATAGTTTTAGAGAGTTCTTCTTCAACCTTTGTTCTACGATGGCAGAAGAGCACTTAGAAAAGATAACGATGATTGCATAGGCCATATGGAAATGTCGTAGTGATAAGATCTGGAGGGGTTTTAATAAACCACATTGGACGGTGATTAATGACATCCTAAACTATCTATTTGATTGGAGGGCAGTGAGATAAGGTGATGGGACTAATCTCATAGAGTAAAGTAGTATATTTTGGTGGAGCAAACCTTCAGTGGGTTGGACTAAATGTAACATTGATACTGCTTTATTTAGTGATATTGGTTACATGGACATTGGGATGCTTATCTGTGATGCGCAGGGGAATTTTGTGCAGGGTCGAACACAATTTTTTGACGCTCAGTTTGAAGTGAGAGTGGTTGAGTGCATGGGCTTGAGGGAAGGTTTATCATGGCTACTAGCAATGGGTTGCTTCACTATTATTGTCGAATTAGATTCTAAGGTGGTCGTTGAGGCGATACAAAAATAGGAAGACTTATCTGAATTTGGGCTCATCGTTGCGGATTGTAAGGAATTGCTGATGACAACAAATAATTTTAGAGTGCAATTCGTTAGTCGGCGAGGCAATGGAGCTGCTCATTGTTTAGCTCGTAGAGCTCGAGAGTTTCTTTCCCTTTGTATTATGACTACCCCGCCCCCATGGTTGTACCCGTTCTTGCAACAGATCTTTCTATTAATAAGAATTAAGCCTTTATCTTAAAAAAATCTTTCCAAAACTAAAAACGCGTTGTCTACATTTAGAGTTGACACCCAAAAGAAATAAAATAAAAATATGAATAAAAATTTTATAACCAAAAAAAAAAAAGGTAAGCAGGGGCGGAGTCAGGACGCCGGTTTACCCCTAGCCCAAACATATAAAAACATATAATTTTTTTGCTCCTCAGAGGTTTTGCCCAATTTGGGCCTAGCCATGGAGCAGGGGAGACCTCTCCTGGATCCTTCTTGGAAGTAAGTTGTATAACATAGTTTACCAATTTTAGACAGGAAAAAATGTTGACCAACTATGCTATATTATATATAACCAAAAAAATCTTCCCAAGACTGAAAACCCGTTTTATGCATTTAGAATTGACACCCAAAAGAAATAAAATAAAAATATGAATAAAAAATCCGATACAAAAAAAGAGAGGCAACAAATAATTTGCCAATTTTAGGCGAGAAAAAATGTTAACCAACTATGCTATTTTAATATATAGATAGATATATAATAATATAGATAAATATGAATAAAGATGAAAAACACACAATAAACAAATAGGGAAAAAATTAAATTGTAAAATACTACCAAATATCGTGTATCATTTAACATGATTTTTCTTATGCATTTAGTAAAACTTACTTACTGAAGGTTAAAGACATGTTCATATTTTACCCTACTTTATAAACTAAACTTGGAAATTTTTTTTTTATATATTTTCTAAATGGTATTAAAGGATGACAAAATATAAGGTTTGATTTGTTAGTCACAAATAATGGTAATTACATCTAAAGAAGTAATTTTTTTTAATTTTTTTCAATAAACAATATGTTTTGTTAATACTAAATGAATTGCAGGGTGTAAATTATAATTTCCAAAAACACGGTACGCAAATTATAAATACACTATAAATATAGTGTGCATTTCGTAAATTTCCGTTGTAATTATTACGCCTCTAAAGATTATATTATTCTAAAATCATACTGCTTTTTTAAAGATTTTATTATTTATTTGCTAGACTAAAATATCAATAGTGTATTATGTGTACATGTATAAAATAAAACTGTCTATTATATCTAGTTAAAAAGGTACGTGGAGTGGTTATAATTTTATGGGTATGGAATTTTTTATCTGAACGGGCTATCAAAGTGATACGAGCATCATGGTACATACACCTCGGTGAACTCCTCTAAGCATATGTGACACTCGGTACAACCATTCTCTTCTTCTTGATGGAAAGTTACGTTAGGGGAAGGATGGAAATACTTTTTTTATCAAGTTTTCTTGCCATGATTAGGTAGTAGCGGCGGTGCACGCCCCATTAGTAGCGGTAGCATTGGCAGAGGAAAATACGGGAGCAGCTGTGGTGGAAAGGACATAAAGGATGAAGATGGAGAGACATAAGGCCCTAATCCTTGAGTTTGTAAACCTAATTTTGAATTATGAACATTAAAGGATTAATTTTACAAAAGATCCCAATCTTTGAGTTAAGTTTAATAATTTTTCAATAAAATAACCGTTATACCCCTTAACTTCTTAATTTTTTTTGAAAAAAGTTTAAAAATAATAAAAAACCAAAAAAACCCAAGATTGGCCACTAGAAACGATAGATTTCAGCAGTCATTGCTGCTGGAGTGCTGCCTTTTCCTTGCAGCTAGAGCTGTGCAAACAGGTTTCGGTCTTGAGTTTTTGAAGGACCAACACCAGACCAAACATCTTTGGTCCGGTCCCAGTCCCAAAAATGGCAAGCCCAAACTGTTTCAGTTTCCGTTCGGGCTTGGGTAATGAATTCGGTTTTTTTAGGCTTTTTCGAGCTTGTGAAAAAATTTTTCTATAGAATTAGTAACGTAAAAACACATATAAACAAAGTTTAGAACAAACAAATAGAAGGACTTTATGTGCAACAAAAGTATTAATATGCCTCTGTAACGTAAAAGTACTAGACTTACTTGTATTTCTCATTGTTTTATTTTAACAAATCCAAAATTATTAAATATTTGAAATGTGTATCTTAAATTGGAAAATAAATGTAAAAATTATAAATATTATATCTACTTTATAATTTTAACAATTTTACGATACAATTTTGATATTTTCAAAAGGCAAAAGATAGATAGTTCCTACTTTATTATACATTTATGGGGATTAAATATTATAAAAATAATGTAATTGTCAAAAAATAAATAACACTTAACACTTAAAATAGAAGTAAGAAAATTCATTTCACACTTTTTACCAATAAGAAAATCTCTTAAATAAATGAGAAGATGTATAAGTACAAATTCTCCACATTTATATATCAATATATATATATACATATATTTTATATAATAATAGCATGTAACTTAAATAGAGTCAATAAACATATTATAAATTCGAACAATTTTCTTTAACAAAATCTTTACAATGTTACAAATTCTAGTAACATTATATATTAACACAATTGTCCTTGATTATTGTTTAAAAAATAATATAATAATAATGATTTTTAAAGAAGTTTATTGGCTAAAAATTCTAACTTGAAAAAGAAATTTAGTGGTATTGCTTAACTTTTTAATTCTGCCACATTGAAAGTTTTGTAAAAAAACAATATGATTGGAGCTTATAAATAAGACGGGCCTTTGTATAAGTGACTATGTAAAGGAAATTTTGTAGACTTTTAGGTAAATTAATAATTGTCTTGGTCCTTTATATTTAGTTTTAAGTTTAAATGATTGTCCACATTAAAAGTTTTGTAAAAAAGTAAAATAATTGGAGCTTATAAATAAGATGAGTCTTTGTGCAAATGACTATGTAAAGGAAATAGTTTTGATCCTTACCTCTTGGGTACTATGAAAAGTGAAAACCGGGTTTCAATTTATATATTAAAAAAAAGGTAAACCAGTCTTTGACCGAGTTTTTGGGTTTTCAAAAGAAAACCAGGGACCTGACCGGACCGGACCAGACCAGTCATTTTGGCCGCAAAGCCCAGACTAGGACCGGCCTGTTCTGTCCGGTTTAGGCCAGTTCAACTGGTCTTTCTTTTTTTGCACACCCCTACCTGCAGCCAAAGTGTTGCTAGAAATGACAGCTAAAGTACTACCATTTCTGGCAGCACAAAAGGGAGAGGGAAAGTTTCTCTCTAAAAAGGAGGTGAATGAAATGACAGCAAATAGGGAGGATTCTGTCGTTTCTACCAGCCAATCTTGGGTTGGGTTGGGTTGTATGGGGTCAAGGGGTGGGGGTTTTATCTTTTTTCCTTTTTTTATTGTTTTTAAACATTTTTTAAAAAAATTAGAAATTTAAGGGATATAACAGTCATTTTATTGAAAAATTAAAGGAATAATGGCAAAAAGACCTATCGCGCATTTATGAAAAGTTAGAGACTGAAAAGAGCACAAAAAAAGATTGGGGACCTAACTGATTCTTAACTTAAAGTTGAGGGACCTTTTGTGAAATTAACCCAATTGTAAATTGAGTAAGTCAACAATTGAACAAAATTAGGGTTTTAACTTAAGTATGGCAAATCTGATTTTGATTATTTGAAATGTAAATTGGAGAATGGCATTTTGATAATGTGAACCACACTAAGCCTAGAGTTCTACACGTTTAAAGAAAAATAAAAATTTCAAAGTTCTACACGTTTAAAAAAAATAAAAATTTCTGGTCTATCCAGTTCAGTTTAGGTGGGTTTGGCTGGTCAAACCCACAGATCGAACCAGTCGGCTGTCTTTGGACCGCCAACCGACCCAAAATTGTAAAAAACTGAACTGAACTGATTTGGTCGATACTGGTTCAGACTAGTTTGGTTTTTCAATTTTTTGATTTGAACGTCCACCCTTAAATACTTATATGGTTACTATTATAATGCCCAGACTGGAGGTGTAGACTTGAGATTTCCAAAAAATACGTTCCGCACCTGAGTTTTACTATCAAGTCGCTAAACAGTCTGATTTGCCTAATTAAACTTTTTAATGGGCTTGGAGATGACCCGATCCATAACCCTTCTCCATTTTTCTTTCCATTTTTTTTTCCTTTTTAAACAAGTGTATTCTCATTATTAGTATATAAACTATAAATACTCCGCCGGCCTTTTTCCCCAGCAACACTCAAAGCCGCCCCAATTTTTGCATTGCAAACGCGCAATTTTCCTCTCTGCAGAATCGAACGTTTACCCTTTATAAGGTTAGCAATATTTCCATAAGCGTATCTGAATTCTTTATTTTTTACTGCTGCCTGAATATCTCGTTTTGATTTAGCCCTAATTTTATTTATTTATTTATAATTTGCTCTGTGAATTTATTTGGGGTGGATTGACATAATCACTTGCATATGAATCGTGAAAATTTTTTCTTTTACAGTCGGGTGCAGACATGGCGACCGACACTGAGAAAATCCTTCTGGAGGATGGAAAGTCAGAGCACGTGAATGGCTCTACCGAAGCATCAACTGGGTTGGATGTGCAAGAAGAGGTTGACGATAAAGTTGATGACCTGACTCTCGATGGGCGACAAGGTAAATCTTGAATTCAGAAACCTCGTTTTTTTTTTTTTTGGCCTTTGCACTCTAATGTGTTTGTTTGTGTCTGTGTGTGTGAGTGGGGTGGGGTGGGGGTTATTTAAGTGTTTATACATCCTTAAAGAAAGGGTTTTTACGTTCTGGAAATTTATTAAGTTGCAGTAGCTTGTCACGTGACCAGTGATCTGAAAAGCAAGCCTAGACGGCGCTTATGCTTGAAGATTTGGTTTCACACTTCTTAATGCCTTGTGCTTTATTCCGCATTGATGGTGCTTTTATCACACATTGGGGCGCTTAAGCACGCCTAGGCGCAATGCTTGACCTTGATGTTTTTCCACACCTTACGCTTTTTAGAACCCTGCCAGTGACCCTGCGAGCTGAATGAGGTAAATACAATGAAAAGAATGAAACTCGATAAGGGAAACGATAATTGTGGTCCACTTTGCTTTTTCACACAAATTAAGAATGGTATTGGAAATAGTTATATTAGGGTATATTAGCCAAATATACCACTTATTTAATGACTGGAATTTAAAATTGATAGTTATAACTAATTGTGAAATAGGGTTCGATTGGTAAAATAATGTAAGTTAGACTTCTTAGGAAAGAAATAGGGCTATTAGTTAGGACAACCCAAAAAGGAAAATGATGACGGATCGACCAGCCTAAAGGGATAGAACAGCTCACCACCCAAGGAAATGCCTTCGGGATATTGATATCACCACCCAAAAAAGGAAAATGATGCCGCATCGACCAGCCTAAAGGGATAGAACGGTTCACCACCCAAGGAAACGCCTTCCGGGTACAGATGTCACCACCCAATGGGATTTGACAAGGGATACAAGGCCGAAAGTAACTCACCACTCTTGGAATCCACCAAAATGATGAGAAAGTTTAAAACTTCTCAAATGAACTTAAATTTTATCCCAAACTTCAATGATTCATGGGTTACATGGAGTTCCTTTTATAGTAGAGACTTGGAACAACCTTCCAAGTATAGGTACTTACCAAAGCAACTAAATAAATGAAAAGAGATGAATTCTAAGAGAGAAATTCATGTATTCAATGGTCAAATGACACTTAGGCTTCTTAAATTCTTGGAAAGATGAAATAGTCCGATTCTTGGGTAAGAAGGCAGGCTGGCAGTGTGGACTAAAATGCTAACAACTTACTCCAGAAAAGTCCAAATTGAGATCCGTAAAATTTCTTGTAATTCCAATTTCAAGAGCTTTCCAACGGTACCTCATTTGCTTAGTAAAGATTTCTGTATAATTCCAGAAATCAGTCGAAAGTGACTTCCTAGAATCTGAAACTTGGAAAGTGACGTACCAATAAAATGAATCTTGATTTTCACCTGGACCAAGTATTGTAATTGATGATACTCCGGTATCAGAAATGTGGGTCACATATCTGGGAGAGAGGGAACATATATGATTATAGAAGAGTGTTTGCTGAACTCAAATATGTCTTTTTGAGAGCAAGTCTAATTGGTGGTGAATGTAAGACTGCAGTGTGGCACACATAGTGACTGTCCATGGTTCTATCTTTGATTTTCTTCCATTTACTTTAATGGATTTGAACCATTCTTTCTCGTTATTTATTTTCCTTGTTTCCTAGCATGACACTTCCAATGAAGTACCAGAAATAGCAGCTTAAGTTAGGAAAGGAAATTCTAATCTCAATATTACTAAGTTTATTTCAGCCATTAATTAATTCTAAGTTTTGACGTCCGTTTCTTCTAAAATTCCTTTGTCTGTCTTTGTCATGCGCTGTAAGTTCGGATTATAAGGGCTCGTTCTTCATGGCTATTCTTTTAGTTTTTTGGTTAGAAAGTGATTTTTGTTTGAAATGCATGGTGAAAAAGTAGAGAGAAGTAATGGGGAAATGTGAAAAATTATTGTTTATTTATAGGTAATATGTGGTTGGTATTTATTTGATTGTTGAAAATTTTAGTTGTAAAAAAAAAAAAAAAAAAAAGTTGTGGAGAACGCCTAAATATTCAGACTCTGTTGAGTCAAATTTTGTTCAATAAACGCCAAGAAAAAGACGGCATTCATTGTGTTATAGATTCTCTGAGTCCGACAATGGAGCCATAAAACTGTAAATTTTTGTGTTCTACATTCGCATTCGTTTTCTATGTGGTATTGTTTAGTTTGTGAATATTATTTATGCTGTTACATTTTGCAAAAAGGCGGGTGTTTTAATTTCAGTTCCGTTTAATATTATGGAATTTTGGAATTTGGAGAAATGTTATGAAGTGATGTCATTTATTATTAAATTAAAATGTATGTTATTGGTCTGGATAGCATTTCTTAAGCATTTGCTGTTTGTCTTTTCTCTGCTGACTTGTTTATTTCACTTGTCTGGAATATCCCGAAGCTACAAAAAAGAAGAAGAAGAAAAGTAAAAGCAAGTGAGATAATGCTGTTTTACGTATTTCCCTGGTACTTCACTCTTTATCTGAGTCCTGAAACTAAATTGAATCTGTCTTTTATGATCTGCAGGAAGAAAAAAGAACCACCTCAGCAAACTGATCCTCCAACGATTCCTCAGCAAACTGATCCTCCAACGATTCCTGTTATTGAACTTTTTCCATCTGGCGAGTTTCCTGAGGGTGAAATTCAACAATATGCAGATGAGTATGTTTATGTTATGTTACTTTCCTTTTTTATTTGACGGGTGAAGAAGGATATGATATATTACACTATTTCTGAAAGAAGTATATGTTGTATTTATTTGATGGTTCTAGTCTTAGCACCGTAATGTGAATGAAACAAGATGGTATTTTTATGGAGGACTAGGAGCAGAAATATGAGAGATTAATTAGTGAAGTAGAGTTGACCTTTATTCCATTTTCAACTTCACGTACTATGATATTCTTTTTTAGTTAGAAGCAAGGATGGTGCATGTTTTGAGGATACCAGACACATCGTAATTTGGGCATTGAATATGAGCTTGTTCTAGGGAGCTTTATGTAAAGAAAGATTATTGGGAAGTATAAGAAGATGTTCTTTTTATAAAGAATTGTATTGATCTTTGACTTGTTGACTGAAATCCGATTGAACATAAAGCTCCATAGAACAAAGCTCTTTTTGCTCTGTTGGAAATTATTTAAACTCCAGTCACGGAGAGGTCTTCTAGAGTGGTCCAGTAGAAGCAAGGAGGCAACTGGTATCCAGTTTTGTCATACTTGCTTCAGTGAAATTGGGATTTTTTGGAATCAAAATAATTTTATTTATTCCAAGAAAAAACTAACATTACACATGAGAAGCCAGACTGTAACCTAGCAGAAAACCAAAATTCAGACAGAAATAGATAAGCTGGAATACAGACAGAACCAAGCAAACCAATCTGAAAGCAAAACATGAGAAACAAAGGACAAGTAAACTAAAGGAGGACCCTCGCAGGATAAAAAGATGCCCATCCAAGTGTACATGCACCTTACTTCTCAGCAGTGATGAAGATCTATCCTGCCAATTGCATAATTAATGAAAGTCTTCCTCCATCCAGAATATTGCTTCCTCTGGCCATTTAATTTTTGATCTTTCCTCTTGATTTATTTTATTATTTTATTATTATTATTTTTTATTTTCGTTGGGGTATCTGGATTTAGTTCTATCATTTGGATCAATGTTCCCGTGAATATGTTGCACAAGAATTTGCTCACAAAGCAATTCAGCTAGAAAATGTGGACTCTTGGGAATCAAAAGTAGAATTCTCTTGTCATGCGTCTTCTTTCCTATGGCGGAAAGCAATCCACTCTAACTTTTGCAAACATATAACACTTGAAAATGTCTTCGTTCCCAACATAATCTTCCATGAGGCCATCTGCAATTGATGTACCAATATTTGTATTCTCCACTGGGTTTTTAAGCTCATCCTGCAATGTGTCTTGGTGAAGTTAACAATCTTTGGGGTGTCGTGTTCAATATGTTCTCTCACGAGGATGTGATTAAACGTGCTTTGGGCCATTTCAATGTAGACCTTCTGCGATTCAATATTAGCATACGGATGATCAACAAAAATGGTGTGGTGCCATGACCTACAAGTGTAACTCTTGGATTTGGAATGAAGGGTCCTAGAGATGATTTGGGACAAGGACTGTAAAACCCAATGGTTAGGGGGACCTGTGAAGGCATCTCTTCTGCCTGGAACCGGAATGGGAAGCAATTCCTGATCTGGGGGCGGGGGACAGGAAGTGATGTAGACATGAAGCTTAAGCACAAGTAACACAGGCCAAGAGAGTGAAACTCATCCGGATTAAGTACGAAGAAGGGGAGTTCTTAAGGTGGTATGTAGGTAGTTGGAGATAATAAACAATCTAATAGTTTTCGTTGATGCAAACATTATTTTCAGGAGGAATAAGTGCAAAAGCCAAGTTTACAAGTCCGAAATAGCAGCTTGGACTGCACAGTAAGACTGAAAGGGGTTGAGGGTAATACAGTAATTGAGGCAGAAGGGGTTAGATTACAAACTTTAGTGGGAGTACTCTGGTTAGTGGAGGCAATAAATGCCCCAATTTGGGATTGTACCAGGGTCGAAAACGTGAGGTAGACTGGGGGCCAATGTGGATATATCCATGTTCAATTTTAATCCCCATAATCAGCATGAACGTGCAAGTAAAACACTTGGCCGGGGGGGGGGGGGGGGGGGGGGGGGGGGGGGGGGGGGGGGGGGGGGGGGGGGGGGGGGGGGGGGGGGGGGGGGGGGGGGGGGGGGGGGG
>CAVNYN010213005.1:53289-82594 GCA_963692815.1 Nyctanthes arbor-tristis
AATTTTAATCCCCATAATCAGCATGAACGTGCAAGTAAAACACTTCCCCACCCCCACCCCGCCCCCCCCCCCCCCCAAAAAAAAGAGAGAGAATAAAGGGGGGAAAAAAGAATAGAACGGGAAGGGAGGGATGATATAAGAAATCTAGTGTGATAAGTTTGGATGTGTGTCTCTCATTTCTATGCTGTTCTATATAAAGACTATCTGTCATAATCTGTGTTTTGGAAACCTTCAACTTTTTTGGAGTAGTGATCTATGCTGTTTGCTACTGTGTCATATTCTCTGAAGCTTGGACTCGCCATTTCTGGCGACGCACTGGTGTCGACACAACACAATGTGGTTACCGACAAGGATTCAGGGTCAGACCCATCATTTTATCTTTGGACACGGCAGCCATAGCCAAGAATGAAAGAAGAGAGTGAAGAAGGAGCAGCCAGCAACATTAACCTACTGAGAAGGAGGAGAAAAAACTGTGCCGACGGGAAATAAGCCACAAACCATTTGTTGAGAAGACCAGTAGGCTAGGGCTTGAAGAAGATGAAAAAGCATTGATTTTGAAACCATCTGATTGTCAGCTATGGCGTGAAGTGAAGAAGATGCAATTATGGAAACCCTAATTCATATACGAAGTGCTGGCCCATACTTTCTAATTCTTAATGAACTTTTGGACCACGCATGTTAGATAAAATTATTAAAGCCCATGTTTGGCATTTTAAAAAATGATAGGATTTTAGTGGGGCTAAATTTTAAATAATAGGCTCATTTTTGCCCAACTTAATAAATAAACAATATTAATTTTTAGAAGGCCACAATTATTTTTCTTCAACAAAAAAAAAAGTAACTTTTATATTAATTTTTAGAAGTAATTCTTTATTCATTAGCCGTGTCCAATTGTCAGTGTCCAGAATTTGGAACCCTTGACGTATCCCCGTATCCTTGACTTTAAAAAATAAAGGATGAGGGTCAGGTCCATACCCACATCTGACACCCGCACCCGAGTCTGAGTAACATGGGTCATATTCAATTGGAGTGCCCTTCATCTCTTATTTTGTTTTAAATTCATAAGATCTCTTTGTTTATTGTCTGTCTGATCTCTTGTTTAGTATTGATGAAAATATAAATGACTATGTTTCGAACAATGGTTCGATGTAGTAATTTGTGGAGGACTACATCTGAGGAAAAGAGGGAATTGGAGCGATTGGAGAAACCAATCTATAATTCTGTTCGTCAAGCAGCAGAGGTCCACCGACAGGTCGCCTTTAGCTTTACATTCTCTGGGATGCTTGTGTGTGCATTGGCATGTAATTATGCGTGTTTAAGAAATTTATTGTGGTGGTCTTGTCTTGCCAGGTACGGAAGTACGTCAAGCAAATTTTGAAGCCTGGAATGTTGATGACTGACCTGTGTGAGACCTTGGAGAATACAGTTCGTAAATTGATATCAGAGAATGGTCTACAAGCTGGTGTTGCATTTCCTACAGGATGCTCATTGAACTGGTATGGCTTAAATGCCCCTGATTTCGTTTTGCATTTAGGATAGAAGCAATTTACATTTTTTGAATTTAGAGATTTTAGGATTCTTTAGCCTTTCCAGTTCGGTTCTTTTATGATTTTTGCCTCTCACCTTCCTGCCTGGTCTTTGTTTGCATGGTTGCTGCCCATTGGACACCGAATTCTGGGGATAAAACTGTCCTTCAGTATGATGATGTGATGAAACTGGATTTTGGAACTCATATTGATGGTAATGTAGCTTCTCGTTTATTGTATTACATTCTCAATGTATCTGGATGCCTTTTCTAGAATCTTACCATTTTTTTAAAAAAATATTTTATTACTTTTTCTGTTTTTGTTTATGTTGTTTTCTCTCAAATATTTGGAATACTTCCTTGCAGGGCGTATAGTGGATTGTGCATTTACTGTGGCATTCAACCCAATGTTTAATCCACTGCTTGAGGCCTCACGTGAAGCAACCAATACGGGAATCAAGGTGGGCTACTAACTTAGTTCACAAAGCACGACCTTCTAGAACAGAATTTCAGACTGGAGATTATTTGGATGAGGCTTCTTTTGAATAGGTTGAATCAGCTGACAAGGTTCTGTTTGGAACAGGAAGCTGGGATTGACGTGCGTCTAGGCGATGTAGGTTCTGCAATTCAGGAGGTCATGGAGTCATATGAGGTTGAAATCAATGGAAAGGTGTTCCAAGGTATAGCCCTTGTCTAAAATTAAGTAGCTCGTATGAGATATCATTCTGGTTTATAATCCTGAAGGGTTATACTGCCGTTAGCGGCGTTTCTTTTTTTTTTTTTTGGATGGACAATTTGTCTGTTGGATAGCATTTATAAGAGTTCAAGTTGATCTTTTTGCATGTGTTTCCACAACTTACAGAAAATAGAAACCATCAGAATACAGTGATTAATTGTTGCAAGCTGCAACTTCCTGTCCCCTTCTGGTGCTGCTATACTCTTGTCCTCTCTGTTTTTTTCTCGCTGTGTTTGGATTTCAGGGTCATCTTTTGTAGCTGTTATTGGGGCAGATGGCATCAATCTTCTGTTGTTGTCAGACTGGTTGACTAAGTTTTAAGTATTCAGAAGTACATTTCTACTGTGACAAGACTGGGGGCCTTTTTGGTTATTGTTATACTTTCCAAGGTTGTAAGAAACAAAATGTTACAAAGTATAGGAGAGATCAAGTTCTGATAAAAAGAGTAAAAATTCAATGCTGCTTGTGCTGTCGTTTATGGCCCCACTAATGTAGCATATATGTAGTTATAGGATTTAGAAGAAGTTTTTAGGACCTTGATTTGATTTGTCATGCTCAATGAATTCCGTTCTCGCAGTTAAAAGCATTCGCAATTTAAACGGGCATAGCATTGGGCAATATCAAATTCATGCTGGAAAATCTGTGCCTATTGTTAAAGGAGGAGAGCAAACAAGAATGGAGGAGGGTGAATTTTATGCCATCGAGACTTTTGGATCCACAGGTACCCTCTTCCTACCATTGTTGTTTCTGATAGATATATAATGTGTCTAGGCCGAAAGGGATAACTTCAAATTTTTTGCCTGCCTTTGTTGCATGCAGGGAAGGGATTTGTCAGGGAGGATCTTGAGTGCAGCATTTATATGAAGAATTTTGATGCTGGTCACATTCCACTGCGGTTACCTAGAGCAAAACAACTACTGGCTACAATTAATAAGAATTTCTCTACTTTGGCTTTCTGCAGACGTTATCTCGACCGCCTTGGAGAAACAAAATATCTGATGGCTTTAAAGAACTTGTGTGATGCTGGTATAGTTGAGGTATGTGTTTCTCTGGAGTCAAGTCTGCAAGTATAAGTGGATATTCTGGAATCTGCAACATTTATTTACCAATTATCACCATCTCTATAATTAACACTTGGTTGATGTTTGACAGCTTTCTATATGCAAAATATGATAATTTGACAAGATATGAGATTGAAACCTGAATGAAGAAGAGAACTTTAAAATTTGTTACTAATGAATTTTGAAATTCAGTGATTAGTGATAGTTACTTGTCTGGAATGGGTTGAGCAAATGAGAGTAATGTCAGTGATTATTGCCTGGAGAGAGAAATTGTGGAGATGTAATTTTAGCATTCTTCTTCTTCCTAAGTTGTTCAAGTAGTCCTCTATTTGCAATTTTGCGGACATAGGTCATGAAATAGCATATTGTCAATATTGTTGGTAGGTGGCCGCATCATTTGTTGTATATCGTGGGCCATATAGGCCAAATCTTATAGAGCGATTTAGCTCAATATCCTCTAATGCTGATGATTTTCACCTAGACTGACAATCTCCACCTAGATCAACATTCGTCAAACAAACCAATTGAACCTAGACCAATACAACCAATTGTACCTAGACCAATCATTGTATTTGTCACCTATAGCGGTCATCTCTGCATTGAGTGACCATCTTTACCACCACCATGACGAAGGTCGTCAACAAACTGCCATTGGTTACAACATGCTTGAAGCTAAGTCGTTGATTTGCGTAAATCCAGCGATCATGAGCTAGCTCGCTACTTATGTACCATTCTACATACTCTTAAGCTTAGATTGAGAAGAGGCTTAATGAGAAATCTCATAAACTCACGTAAAATTGTTTTCAAAATTATGTCACGTTCAATGTTTGGACAGTTGTAATGTGGAAACTTGTGTTTTGTTGACTGTTATAGCATGGGTCTTCAAATTGAACACTAAGTTGAAAGCGTTTCTATTTTTCCCCTTTGGTTTTTTGGCAGCCATGTCCTCCACTCTGTGACGTTAAAGGCAGTTATGTATCCCAGTCTGAGTATACAATTCTACTCCGTCCAACTTGCAAGGAAGTGGTATCCAGAGGCGATGACTATTGATGCAAGGGTCTTCCGTCTCTTATTGGTATTTGCAAAATGATTGTATATATTTGAGAATTTTTTGTCGAAACAATTAAAGTGTGTACCCCCTGTCAACTCCTTTGCTTTTTGAATCGAGTCATTCCTCGTACCGGAACTGGTTTTGTAGTAGCAATATAAATGTTTGGTAACCATTTAAAATTTGCCTCGATTTATCAATCAATTTAAATTTCAAAATTTGGATATACGGCAATGCTATCACAATGATTGGCTACCAATTAAAAACATCTCGAATTTTTTAACCAATTTAAATTTCACTTTTTGGACACATGGTAACACAATATTTAACCACATATTTGATTTGAATTAAACTCTTATATCATTTTAATTATTACTTTTGCATAGTACAATTAAATCTCGACACATATAAAATTTGAAGTTTAAATCTATTTATAAATTTAGTTATTTATAATTGGTCATCAAACAAAGTTATATTTAACCACAAATTTGATATGTTATGAACTGTTATATTATTTTAATCGTTTCCTCCACATGACAATTATCTTGACACATATGTAAAATTTGAATTTTGAATCTATTTATAAACCCATTTTTTTATAAATCCTTACCAAACAAAGCAATAATGTACGCTCGAAAATTCCGAAGTGAGATGTAATCATTAACACTTCGTTCGTAAAACCTCTATCTGGTACTGCTAGTTGAGATTTTTCTGTAACTTTTATCTTATTTCATAGTGATTACCGAAAACTGCCTCGTTGTTTCGGTAGTGTACCTCTATCCTCTGTCAATCTCGTATTTAAAAAAGATTAAAAAAATGAAAAAAGAAAAAGGTCAAAAGAGAGATTATCCAAGGCAGCCCCTATTCTTCTCTCGACGCTAATTTGCTAAGACAACTTATGGGTTTCTTGAATTATCTGTTTAAGATCAGGAGAAATAGCAAACTAAGACTTCTTGGCAAGGGGTATGGGGCTTTGGCTAGACTGAGCTACAGCTTGGTCCAGCTAATATGTCTCCATCCACGGATGATTGTGCTATGTGATAAAAAGTTTAACAAAATTGGCTCGTAACAAGATTTTATTTTTCAACACATCATATTACTTGTAAATTAATAGTAATCTTATGAGTCTCATGCCTATTTCATTAGACTTTTTGTCTTAAATAGAAATATCCAAATAGAATTATCCAAAATGAAAACTTGAAATGGTATATTTCCCTACATCAAGAGGCATTTTGTGTTACGTGAACCCAAAAGTTCCTAATATATTCCAACTAATGAGCCATTCGTGGGCAAAAAAAATGTCTTTTGCCTGTCTGGTAATGGTATATATGGTTTTGAAACTTTCACAGAGGAGACGAATCTCTCAAAAAGAAGAATTGAATCTCGCTCAGAATTATGCCCGATATTGTCAAATGATTTTACCTTTTTAAGGTGAAGAAACTCTACTCCATATCCACATGGAGGGTAGTAAGAAAGTGTTAGGCATATTATTAATCTTAAAAACTTGATTATGGAAAGGATTATGCTGCCGAAATATGACATTTTTTGGGTTGGGGTGGGGAAAAAATTATTATTATTATTATTAATCTTTTTTTTAACTCAAATTATTATTAATTTTTTAGTCACATATGACATGCCTGTTTTCTACTGGTTCTCGGGTCTTATAGAAAAATTAGTAATTTTAATGAGTTTAACTATGGTTTGGATGGAACTGTCTATGTAAACTATATATGTGTGACTTTATGAAAAGATAAGAACCCACGGTGTTAAAAAAGAATAGGGACTCAAATAATATAAACTGCCAAAAGGTTGAGGACTATCATCATCATCATCATCATCATCATTATTCACAGATGGCAGAGGATTTTTTTCCTCTCACCGCATCTACCAAAGGATCAAATAAATTTTATGTACATTTACATAAAACATTCAATCTTTGCCATTTATTTTTAGGGCCGAACTGGGTTCGTTATTATAGAGATAGTGTGCGTATTGCTTTTCCCCCTTCTACAACATGCCATGGCTCTCTATTTTGTTCAAATACATTATAGAGATAGTGTGCGTATTGCTTTTCCCACTTCTACAACATGCCATGGCTCTCTATTTTGTTCAAATCAAGTAATGTACATAAGTACATGAGCGTTATAAATAGAACATGCTCTGAGTCTATATAAAATTAACAAATTATTTTTTCCATTGCAATATTGCCATTAGATTTTTTAACAATAATTTTAGATTTTTAGAGAGTTGTGAAAATCTGACATTAAAAATGATGAGCATTTCTAGAGAGACATGAAAAAGAGACATTAATAAGTGACATTCTTACGTGGCACACATTGATTGGGGGATGATTACATGGTTATTTTTTCATTGTGCCACATAAAAATGTCACTTATTAATGTTTCTTTTTCATGTCTCCCTAGAATTTTTGAAAAATAATATGGTAGACAGTATATAATTTCATTAAACGATGAAAAATTAGATACGATAATCATCCGATGAGCTTTTGGCAGCGGGCAAATATTATAAACGGCCACGTATTGCCTCCAAGAAAAGCCACCTGCAAAGGCATTGATGAGATGGGCCACTTTTCTGAATTTGTTTGTGCCAACCTTGCCCTTCCAAAAAGTGTCATCACGGGCCCATGAATTACCATTATTCTCATTGATTAGAGGAGAAAATGTTAGCAGGTGCCATAGGAAAGTAAAAGGAGGAAAATTTAGCTCATTATTATTTGAATATTTTACTATATTGCGGGGCCCTTACTAGTAGTAGGGAAAATTCAGCCAATATATGTGCAAAATTAACACGATAATTTGTTTAAACTTTAATTTTTGAATGTGATATGTTACAAATTTTTTCATTTATTGTAATTAATGGCCACATTAGCTGATAACAAATAAAACAATTTTCACAATTTTGCAGAAAAAGATATGCTTACTGTATCAGAGAAACCAACGTGACATCCAAACTTGAGCATTGTTCAATAAAATCAAGTATCAACAATAGGTCTAGTGCGAATGGTAGTGCTGACACAGCTCTCTCGTGAGGTTGTCACAGAAATTCTACCAATTCTCTCTCGCTTGTCAGGTCACAGGCGGTGCACCATACACCCTTGGATTGTGGGCGACGTCACCTCTTCTATTGCGCGGCATATATGAGGGCCGGTCTGCAGCTTGGGATGCAAGGTCTGGAGTATTGTTCTTCTTTAGGAAATTGTGAATAGCCATTGTCGCCTTAACGATGAGTATTTGCTTTGGGTACTTACAGAGCGTTTCGCAAAATACGTTTATAAACCAATAAGTTATAATCAACACGTGTCAGTAGAGAAATTGCCCAGCATTTAATGGCCCATCAACCTCCTCAGCCTCTTTTTGCCCTATTTTCCAAATTACCCCATCTTTCTTCCATGTAATTACCCTCCGACACCCCAAAACCAAAGGTGTCAGCTCCAGAGCAGTAAGACTCCTGCGTTCGACATATGGTAGGTAGAGGAGAAGGTCTCAGACTGCGATGTCGAATGGACTTTTTTCTAGTGAGCTTCGCCTTCTTTCTCTGCTTCTGATTTCATTCAGGCCTCATCTTCTGGTAACTGATGGCTTGTGTTTGTTGGAGGGGGTTCAAACCCACTCATCACCGCAAGGGAAGAAGGCAGCACCTAGGAAG
This sequence comes from Nyctanthes arbor-tristis, assembly GCA_963692815.1. Lineage (NCBI taxonomy): Eukaryota > Viridiplantae > Streptophyta > Magnoliopsida > Lamiales > Oleaceae > Nyctanthes > Nyctanthes arbor-tristis. The sequence goes on from CAVNYN010213005.1 coordinate 61,326, forward strand.
CTGTCTGGCAAAAAAAAAAAAAAAAAATCTAGCGTCCAGTGGCAAGCTTGGGAAGTTACTGCCTTTCTTGTTGCCGCCGTAGAAGCACATCAAGCCGGCCATATCGATGGCGGGACGCTCACATCAGGAGGCTGTAAATTTATCTCAGCCAAACTGATTCCCCAGTTCAACATCTATTACGATGCCCAAGCAGTTAGAAACTTCTGGACTAGATTGAAGCAAGATTACAAGAATGCTAGGAAACTACTCTTGTCGACCACCGGCTTAGGGTACAAAGAAGGCGGTAAGATCGACGTCTCCAATGAGTGGTGGGCTTCGTCTTCTTTCTCTGCTTCTGATTTCATTCAGGCCTCATCTTCTAGTAACTAATGGCTTGTGTTTGTTGTAGGGGTTCAGACCCGCTCGTCACCGCAAGGGAAGAAAGCAGCACCTAGGAAGCTGTGTAGCAAAAAAAAATCTAGCGTCCAGTGGCAAGCTTGGGAAGTTGCTACCTTTCTTGTTGCCGCCGTAGAAGCACATCAAGCCGGCCATATCGATGGCGGGACGTTCACATCAGGAAGATGTAAATTTGTCTCAGCCAAACTGATTCCCCAGTTCAACATCTATTACGATGCCCAAGCAGTTAGAAACTTCTGGACTAGATTGAAGCAAGATTACAAGAATGCTAGGAAACTACTCTTGTCGACCACCGGCTTAGGGTACAAAGAAGGCGGTAAGATCGACGTCTCCAATGAGTGGTGGGCTTCGTCTTCTTTCTCTGCTTCTGATTTCATTCAGGCCTCATCTTCTAGTAACTAATGGCTTGTGTTTGTTGTAGGGGTTCAGACCCGCTCGTCACCGCAAGGGAAGAAAGCAGCACCTAGGAAGCTGTGTAGCAAAAAAAAATCTAGCGTCCAGTGGCAAGCTTGGGAAGTTGCTACCTTTCTTGTTGCCGCCGTAGAAGCACATCAAGCCGGCCATATCGATGGCGGGACGTTCACATCAGGAAGATGTAAATTTGTCTCAGCCAAACTGATTCCCCAGTTCAACATCTATTACGATGCCCAAGCAGTTAGAAACTTCTGGACTAGATTGAAGCAAGATTACAAGAATGCTAGGAAACTACTCTTGTCGACCACTAGCTTAGCGTACAAAGAAGGCTGTAAGATCGACGTCTCCAATGAGTGGTGGGAATCAGCAAAACAGGTAGGGACTACACTCACTCATCTCTTTCCTTCTCAGATCTGTCCAAGTTTCTTTGCTCTTCTGTATATATTGTCCAAATTTTCCTCAGTCTATGTGAAAGTTTTCTTGTGCGGGTTTCAACAAAGGTAACTTCAATATTCCTATTTTAATTGTTGAGATCTTGTTATTTGGCGCTTTACTCTTTTAATGACTTTATGGCATTATATGTTTTTGTTGAATGTGTAGCGACTCTAACTTTCTTAATTGAAAATTTCTATTTTAAAAGATTTTAAAAGAATTTAAGCATGTCGCTGTCACTCTAATCCGTTATTTTAGTATTGATCACGGTAAAGATTATAAAGAAATTCACGCCTCGTGTCTATTTTATTTTAAAGGATAGCATGAGTTTAAAATTAGTTGGATTTCGTTTAAAGATACAGTTTGAGTCCAATTAATTATTAAGTCTGTTGTTTAAGAAATTTCTTCGGCCCAAACTTGAATTAATATCATGTCCAATTCTCATTCATCTGATGCTAAAAATTTAAATGTCTTAAGCCCAAAAATTTAGTTTAAACCTTTTACGTATTTATTTAAGCCCAACTTAGTGTCAGCCGAATTATGTTTTCTTTTAAATTCCCAGCCTAAGTTCTTATCTATTTTAAATCCAGGTTTATTTACATAAGCCCAAATCCTTACGAAGCCCAAATTGGGTTCCCTTTTATGTTTAAAGCCTAATTTCATTTTGAGTCCAATTTAAAGCCCAAAAATTTGATTGAGGTCAGCCGACCAAGTCTTGGACCTATTCAACACCCAGATTGACCCAGTTGAAGAATCTGTTGGCAACGTTCCTTTACCAGATTTTTTTTTCCGATATCCCATATCCCACCACTCTCCAAGATTTTCTACATCATCTCCCTCAATCTCTCTCTCGATCTCTCCACGTTCACCTTACTTCATAGCTATTAAATACAGAACCAGAAGCATATACTCTCTATCTGTAAATTTCACACTCAAAGCTCCCCTATTTTCAACAATTCATCCATACTCTCATTCTCTACATAATTCACACAGCAAATACTAAGCACGATTTACATTGCCTGCACTCCAAAACCAATACATTCAGAATATTTATATACACTCAATTCACTGCAATTACAAGAGAAACTCAGCAGCAAATGATTTCAACACGCACCTATACTTCATATTCATTACATACACACAGAAATCTAGCAATCTTCCTTATCTACGGGTAAATACACACACAGTCAGTGTACATGAACATAGACACACACACACACACACACATCACATTCACAGGATGGCAGCTTCCGCTGCCTTCTCTTTCGAACCTCCGAATCGAACCAGTTGTTCAACTCTGTCTCGAACAAACTCGGAGACAACACCACCTCTTCGGCCACCAGTTGGACTCTAGTCGAGTAGCCTCGAACGCCACCTATCTCACTGCCCTCTTTACCATCATTCCTTCATTTACAACAACAATCCAAATTCAAAGGGAAAAAGGAGGGGCAAAAACAGAGCAGCCACTGTAGGCTGCTCGTTACCGACGGTTGCCACCACACACTACCACTTCTTCAACCCCAAAATGTTCCTTAAACAGAAATTTGAAAGCCAAAGAACCCATTCAACTTACCTTGGCCAATGCTCGCTGGAAATTCGAGCCCAACCACGAACCCAATTGGCCCTCCGCGACAGTTGATGGAACCCAAATCGACCTTTATTCGCGAATTTCCTTGAACCCAAAGTCAGAACTTGAACTCACTGCTCTCCATCCGTGAACCCGTGACCTTTCTTGCGAACTCCCACCCGAACTCTTCGCGAACCCTATTACCTCAGACCACTCTCGAAATCCGATCTCCAGAAAACTCCGCCAATCGAAACCGTAACCACCAAATCGTCGATTTCGCCTCTGCCCTGAACTCTCTGCTTCAATTTCAATTTGCGGCGAAATCTGATTTACGGATTTTATCCAAATTCCCCTTTTACTTTGGCCTTTCAAGTTTCAAATCCTGATATGTCGGTCCTTGTACCTTTACTTTTGTTTTAATTGCTTTAAAACAACTTTCAGGATTAATCGTTTCAGTCCTTTAGAAGTTCCTGATTTTCAGATTGATTCTAACGTTTCAATTTAAAGTAAAACATTCCCCATGGTTTGTGCTTATTTGATTTTAGCCCCTAAATTTATTAGTTAGTTTGTTTCAGCCACTAAAGTTTCAATATTTTCTATTCTAGTCCTTTATGTTTTGAAGTACTCCATTTCAGTTTTAAGAGTTTTGAAACTTTTTGTTTTATCCCTAAACTTTTATTAAATTACATTTTAGTCTAAAACTTTCAAAATTTAATTATTTTATTTTAAATTTCAAAGTTCTTGATTTAAGTTCATACTTTTATTTAGTTTTAAATATTTTCTAATTTCAAATATCTTGTTGGGATCTTGTTATTTAGGGCTTTACTCTTTTAATGACTTTATGGCATTATGTGTTTTTGTTGAATGGCCCAACTGTTTGTCAATGGGCTTGGGATAGTTTTTTCTGCACAAAAAGGTTGATTCCTTCCTTATTTCCTATTTCCAACTATTTTGAGAGATTTTGTCCTATATTTTCTCCAACCAATTAAACTCTTTAAAAAACAACTGATGAACTTGACCTGTACTAGTTAAATTATCAGTAATTGGTACAGACGTGTGCTCTTCCGATCTGTTTTATGTTTTCTTTTCCCTGTCTGCTGAATTGTTATATTTGTTTATGCAACATGTTTACATGTTTTATGTTAGATGTCTCGTGCCAATAAATTGCACCGATGTTATTCTTCAATTTAGCATACTCATTTAACTGGATTTAGCTGCTTGAGTTGAAGATTATAAATGTTTGTTATCGAGTCAAGTTTAGAAGCCGGATATGATCACAGCTGAGTGTTTTATGTCAATTGATAGGTTTGGGAAAATAGCAACATCTAAATGATGATGCAGTACTTTGAGTTGGAGTGATAGTGTGCTTGTAAATGCAATCCAACAATTTTGGACATCTGTGAGTTCCCCACCCATAGCCGGCCTCCCTTATTAAGACACACACCCAATTTTGTTTCTTTTATGATAGATAGAAAAGGGAAGAGTGACCCAAAGATGTATTTCCACTAGGAAAAGTTTGAATATCATACAAAAACACACTTTTCCCACCCAATCCAGAATAGTCTATTCAAGAAAATTGTAAAAAAAAAATGAACAAACAGAAAGCTACATGAAATTTTTTTTCACAAAACAAATATAATACTCTGTATTCTTGATCATTAGGCATATGTCAAGATTACTTGCACATAAGTGATAAGACCAGGAGTGAAAAGTTTGTAATTTGAAAATCGGCAATTGAAAAAAAGGTAAGATGCTTGTACAATACCATTGATCCTGTTATCATTCTACTTAAACTTGGATAGTTATACTCCATTATTTGAACCTGTCATCATCTTTTTCTCTTTGTGCTTCGCGCACACTGCCTTTTCTCTCTTTAGGCAGGTATATGTACAATGCTCTTTAGTCCTCTCAAGTATACTATTCATGGTAGAGACATTTCAGCCATGATCTCATTTTTGTTGTTTTGTTTAGTAGTTTTTTCCCCTTATGTTGGTTAGTACATTGACACGCAGCTATACAAATAAGCAATGTTAGCAAATGAATGTGGTTTATGCTTTTATTTCTTTTGTACTTGAATTTTCTGAGCTGTTTATATTTGTAACTCATATTTGGAGGTGCCAATGTTAAGTTATCCCCATTATGCTCAGGTTGCAGAAGAATAGGCGACCACGATGAGTATGATCTGAACCAACTTATGGAAGCCAAGGACATCTTCTTCTGGGCAAAAATAGCGACTGGCGCTTATGTCTCTTATGGGGCATCGTAAAAGGAACATAGCCCAGATGTCGATCTCATGCTAGGTAGACAGGCTGGGAGTAGTGGCTCTTCAGATAGCCAGGGCAAGCTTGGATTCAAGTTCAAAAAACTTACTTTTGGCTTTTCTTCGAGATGGGGGTTAGCGGGAAGCGCTCTTCCACTCTAGGGTCTATAAGCAGTGATAAGAAGAGCTAATAGGCTCTCAACTCCACCCTCGAGAGCGACTTGAATAAGATCTGCTTCAGTGCCTCATAGAAACTGGGTGCATACTTCTCCATCCCCGAACTAATTCTGTCCCGACAGCGCACATCTCAGAGTGCGTGCTCACGCTTGCCGAGATTAGTACTACTGATACAGCGTGTGCCGTGTTTGGAGTTGCCCTCATTGAATGTCTCTTATGTGAGCTCACAGGACTTGTATTGATCTCTTTACATCACTAGTTTTACGCCATTTTCCCTATTGACAGAGCGTCATTACCTTTTCCGACTAACATTTGAATTTATGCGAAGACATTTTTCCATGTGTAATCTTATTGCATGATATGTGAGACACTAGTAGCTTGGTTGACTGCCTTGTAGCATGGTTAATATCGTATGCATTTTTAATATGATCACTCTAACATCAATATAAAAACAAGTGAGATTATTTACTAATATTGTTTAAAAAAACCTCCTGCAACATAAAAAACCTTATTAGAGGTTTTTAAACATTTTCAAGTATTGGCATGTATTCTGAGTTTGTATTTTTTACAAGTAATATACCTCTATCCCTTTTAAAGTTTGAATTCGTACAACTTCTTCGTAATTTCGACTGGAAATTTTTTTCAAAACGAATATAACTTTTTGAAATTAACAACTTCCATAAATGCTTGTAAGTCTTATACACGTTTAAACATAGATCTCAGCTAGAGTCTTTAAATGGACAAGAAGTTTATAGACTTCTACTCAAAATGTGCTAAAATCCTGGAATATTTATTGCAACAGTAGAAATTTCTCCCAATCTGTATGAGCTCTTTAGACCATCACTTCATTGATTTTCAACTCACTTCATTAATGGTTTGAAGCGAATTCAATTCCTACTCCATAAAGAAATAGAGAAATCTCACGTTTTTACAGCTCCAACTGCCAAATTGAACGTGATTGAAATTCCTCTGCTACAACCAATTGGCAACCTGCATTTACAGCCATTCCACTTACAATCTACACTGCCATAAATACAATTCAGCTGTATGGTGGGAATCCACTTCATTTAGAAATCAAAAAACATATATCATTCGTCTATAAAGCCAAATCCAGAATGAATGGTAGAAGCGGTTTCAAAAATGACGAAAAACTAGAGTTTTTGCATGTATGTGATGCCGACTTGCTCGAGTTTTGCCAAGAGGCGGTTCAGTGCCTATGTCTCCATTACGAGCAACTTCTTGCTGAAGTACTTGCTAGTCAAAGTAGGTGTTTCAGAAGAGAACTCATGGTAAGGTGTCTTATATATATACATATGTTGTTGTGTGTGAGTGTTATATATATACATATGTTGTTGTGTGTTTGTGTATGTATTATTTGGAAGCATAGCAGTGGTTGAGGGAGATGGGAGGATCTTTTACAATTATGTGTATGCTCATAATAATGTAACAACCATTATTAAATTGTAACATTAAAAGGAAATATTACTAATGTTACAGTAATGATCTTCTAATAAGGCGGTGGTAAGCTTAACTAGTATCAACACAACAGTAGTAATAATAATAATAAAAGTTATTATAATAATAGTGATATTAATGAAAATAAAAATAATAATAACCATGATAATAGTAATAATAATATGTATGTCAATATTGGGAAATATTTAAAACATTTTGACAGAACAATTATCTTGTAAGCCTAATACACGTGGACATGCACGGCTGTGTTATTTTTTTGAAAGTACAAACTCAACTATGTACGAGCACTAGAAAAATTATTGTCTGTTTGTCGGTTTTTTTTTTGTGATTTATGTTTTTTTTGTCTCTCTCTGTTTCCTTGATTGGCATATCATTGTTATTTAACTAGTCAAGTTCAATGTGTAACTATAATCAGGGAGCAATTGGTGTAATAGATGGCACTCTAATAATTAAGTGTTTTATAGGCTACCCACAATGGAGACCTCGGTCACATACTGAAATCTCGATCACATGCATGTATCTTATCCACTTTTGGGAAGATCCGGCCAGAGAGCTCTAAATTCAATACTTACAGGATTGTAGAAGATGGGAAGTGAGTACAAAGTACTCAATGAATAACCAAATATCTTGATTTACCTTTCGTGTAAGAAAAACGTATTTTCGAGAAGATCACGGGGTTCACAAAGCCTTTAGATACACAAAGCCATTGAATGCACAAATGAGCTCTATCACTCTTCCGATCTATTATCCATGGTGCGCACAAGATTGGTCAAGACCATACAGCAAGGCCACAAAGATTCAAATTGGCTAGGATCACACAGCAAGGCCAAAGATTACCACATAGTCAAAATGACCAAGACCACATACCAAGGTCATATTATCACAAAGTATTTCAAAATGGATAGAACATTAACTAGCGATACAAATGCAATAGATCAATCTTTGTTTCCATAACAATGCATAAAGTTCATATTCAATTTATGAAAGCTTAATGCATGATTGAAAGGGAATCAAAGTACTGGTTACTCACATCAAAGATTTGCCAAAGATTGTTTTGATAATTCTAATGTAGAAGAATGCCTTCAAAACCTCGACATTCTTCAATCAAAGCTAGTTTTCTAAGTTAGAATCTTCCTATATATGGTAAGGTGTCTTTTTCAACGGCAATGCTAGATGTTTGGTGGGTTTTTAGAGTGTTTTTCCTTCCCATGACACATTGGGACGAATTATGGGAGTTTTGGATGGAGAGAGGATGGTTTGGGAGGTAGGAGAATGTTAAGGACCTCTACGCCCTATTTATAATAGTTAGGATTAAGTTGTTTTTAATAATTCTTTGAGTTCCGCCAATAGAATCAAGACACGTGGCGCGTTTGAGACCATTTGCTTGAAGGAGTGATGTGGCCAAACGTGGTTTGCACATTTATTGTGCGAGAAATTTTTATACTTTGTATCATCTTTCAATTAAGTCACCGTAATTTAGTTTTTGTCAATTAGGAACCAAATTCTTTCTTTAGCGTCAATTGAGTAATAATCTTTTAACTTTGAAACACAATTGAATCAATTATTCCGTCATCATCAAAATAATAGCCATATAGCTTAATTGAGGGTTAAATTTCGCGGGATGTTACATCTAGAGTATAACAGAGCCTTTGGCAGCGGGCAAAGATTATTAACTGCCACGTGTTGTCTCCAGGAAAACCACCTGCAAAAGCATTGATGAAATGGGCTACCTTTCTGAATTTTCTTGTGCCAACCTTGCCTTTCCAAAAAGTGTCATCACGGGCCCACGAATTATCATTATTCTCGTTGACCAGAGGAGAAAATGTTGGCGGGTCCCACAGGAAAATAAAAGGAGGAAAATTCAACTCATTTTTATTTGAATATTTTACCACATTGCGGGCCTCTGCTAGTAGTAGGGAAAATTCAGCCAATATATGTGCAAAATTAATACGGTAATTCGTTCAAACTTCAATTTTTGAATGTGATATGTTATAAATTTTTTCATTAATTATAATTAGTGGCCACATTAACCAATGACAAATAAAACAGTTTTCACAATTTTATAGAAAAATATATGCTTATTACATTGGAGAAAACAACGTGACATCAGAACTTGAGCATTTGAGCATTGTTCAATAAGATCAAGTATCGACAATAGGTCTAGCGCAGATGGTAGTGCTGGTGAAGCTCTCTTGTGAGTTTGTCACGGAAATTCTACCAATACTCCCTTGCTTGTCGGGTAACGGGCGATACACCGTGCACCCTTGGATTGTGGGCGACATCACCTCTTCTATTGCGCAGCATATATGAGGGGGCAATCTGCAGCTTAGAATGTAAGGCCTGGAGTATTGTGCTTCCTTAGGAAATTGTGAATAGCCATTATCGCCTTAAGGACGCGTGCTTGCTTTGGGTACTTATACTCTGGCATTCGCCGGAGTATGATGAATCTCTTCTTCCGTACACCAAAGGTCCTTTCAACCACATTGCGAAGAGAAGAGTGGTGGTAGTTGAACAACTCTTGTAGACTCCTTGGCTCTCGATGCTCACTCGTAGCCCGATTGAACTCTTGCACGTGGTATCTAGTGTTTGCCCCACGATATAAGGCGAGAAACCCAATCATGTTTGCAAACCCAGAGTCAACCAAGTAGAAGTTCTCGTCCTCAGGGAAGGGGAAAAAACTGTTTGGGTGTGTTGATGCTTCAGTCAACATACGACTGTCAAGTGCTGAGCCTTCCCATCTTGCTGCTGACTATATAAAGCACATGTTAAAGTCAACAACGGCAAGTGCATTTTGCGATAATTGCCCATGTCTATCCCTAAAGCTTTCCCGAGTATCTAGCAGGGGCACGACCGGAATGTGAGTGCCATCTATTGCGCCAATTGCTCCCAAATTATAGATACACATCGAAGTTGGCTCGGTAAATAACACTGACATGCCAATCAAGGTAACACGCCCCACTCCCAGTACCTCTAACTTACTAGAAATGTGACGTACACAGACGATAAAATCCAACTAGAAGTTAGAATTTACCGTCACGGCTCGTGCACGTGCTAATGATCCTAGAAAAAATTTGACAGCATCTCATCTAATTATTCACAAAAGCCAACCTGCATAATAGCCAACCTCAACCCAAATACTCTTCACAATGTAATAATTTCCCACCGTCACCAGTACAAATACTTCAGATATGAAAAATTATACTAAACCAATTATGCTTACTCATAATCCTCAATGTATACTAGTAGCTTAGCACCATCAAAAACTATAAATCATACTAACAACAACCTTATAACAGTTCATTTCATTAGATGGTGGCTCAATTCTGGAAATAGCAGGCTCGATCCTGATGTGTTGCCCAAACTTCAATTGCCACCTGAAAGAAAAATCACATTGAAAACATATGAGCTAACTAGCCCAATGAGTGGAGCTTTTATAAATAAACATGCTTTTGAAAGTGGAAAGGTAACTTTTGCAATGTCTTGAATAAAATGCTCAAGTCATTTAGGATTTTCATGACTTAAACATAAATCTAGCGTAACATCAACCTTTATGGAATCATAACATGTTAGAAAATATTATGAACATCATTTCACTTCATAATCATCATATAATTCATTAGAGAACATCATGAATATCATTGCATTTCAAGATCATTATAAAATCTTCCCCCAAGAGTATCCATATCCCCTGATCATGATATCAAGTTATACGTGCATAGACATCAGCTTGGGCCATAGGTACCTTATGACCCCTTCGCCCTAGGAGACACAATTAAACAGCTTGAGCCATAGCTAGCACATAGGCCCCTTCACTCGGGCGACGTTCATTTGGTCAGCTTGAGCCATAGGCCCCTTCGCCCGTAGGCGGCATATCACAACATAGGACACAACTTTGGAGGCTTTGATACATCATTTCATAAATCACATTTTCAAATCAAACATTTCTCTATAGTTCATGAGGCATCATTTTATATAAATATCCACATGCACATTTCTGAAGAAAGTATCATCTTTGTGAAATTTCATGAAAATACACAATCGTCATAAAACATTGCAAGTTCATGCGAAATCGAAACATAATAAATTTCCATTTAAATAGAGAGAAGAGAAAGATTCCACTCACCGGCTAAGTAGCAACATAACATAGTTCCTTTCGTGTTTCATTCCCTTTGAGCCTTTATCATTTCCTGTGGCATCATATGAAATTTCACTTACATCTAGTTCCTTCTAGTTTTAACAATTCATTTTATCCCTATACATACTAAATTAGAAGCTCAATAATTGTTAAAGATTATGCTATCATAATAATAACCTATTAGCCTTTCATTTCCACTCTTAACTAAACTTTTTCACCAATTATGGGCACCACTTATTGGATCAAAACTCAATCCAACTCCTCAAACAAGAATTGAATTCTCTTATTTGGGCAATGCAAATTTAAATCCATGTTATATTCAAGGACGGTATCATATGTTTATGAAATTTTCCCATAAGGTAGAACACTTATGTAAGTCCATCATATATAAAATTGAGCTCAAGAAAATTAAGTTAAGAATACCAAATTATTTTTTCCCACTCCCATAATCTATTTTCGGGTCTGCACCGTCACTCTTCACAAAATATGTCATGAAAACCCCTACTGACCTCCAAATGGCTTCATTCAAATTTTGGATGATAGACGACTCATTGAAGATCATTTTTCAATTTGTACCTTGTTAAAATTCCACTTATATAATCAGTTATGGCCTTCTAAAATTGGAAGGGCAGAAACTTCATACAATATAATTCCTTGCTTAAGGTCCCTTTTACTAAATTCATACATACATATTTGGCCTCTTAGAACCCAATATTAGCCTCTTATGCTTTCCTTTTCATTAAAGAAGACCTAGCTTCCCTCTTCTAATTAATCCAAAAACTTCATTTAATTTAACAAAATACAATGATATTCACTTCAAAGTCCCAACGAACACTTCACTCAAAATTTTCAAATACATCTAACTTATATCAACAAATTTATCATTTCCCTCTTAAAATTCGTCACAAGACACCGTATAGCAAAAACCCAAATTTCTCAATTTTTTAGGGTTTATGAAAATCAACCCACAATATATAATAGGAGTTAAAGATTAAAACTCATCATTATTTCAACATAAACATCAATTATGTAGTCCCAAATCACAGGAATAAATCATAAATTTAACATCCAATAGAAAATACATAAACCCAAAAATAAACAATCTCTTGGCTTAATTACATAAATTGTCCAAGGAATCAAAACCCAATTGTCACCATCAATGTGCAACTTCCTCACTTTCTTCTCTTTTCCTTTCCCTTTTTTCTTTTTCTTTTCTTTTTCCATTTTCTCTTCTTTCTGCCGAAATTCGCGTCTGCTTCTGTTCTTCATTCCAATTGCAAGACAAAACATAAATATATGGCAATTTACACATAAAGACCCTCAACTTTGGTAAGTGATTTAAGTGGGTCCTTGAAGTCTTATTTACCTATAAGTCCTTCAACCTTAATTCTTTTACTTTAAATCCTTTGATAACTTTACTTTTGATCCAAATAATTTAATTTTAGCCTTGACTTGAATATTCCACCGTTGACTTTTGATCTCATGAAAATTGAGATGTTACAATACTCACCCCCTTCAAAAGAATTTCGTCCTCGAAATTCAATAATCATAAGACCCGAAAAATGAAATTACAAAGTTTTCATTGACCGTCACTCGCACATGGAGTTCTTCCATAACATGTGATCTCCAAAAGACTTACAGAGGAATTGGCCAATTAGTCAACATTTATGTCTTAGTAATTAAGTCTTCCATTCTTCATTTCCCAAATTTTCATCTGTGACTTGCATAATTCATTACATTAATTACTTCACCCATATGTAGTAATACTCAAATTCTTTTCATTTGTAATCTTTTCACTTCACGTACTGCCCCTGTTGACATTTTCATCATAACCTTTTCATATGTTGACAGATCCTGGCAATGGATCGTGATATCATGTTCCTAAAGTCTTTACAAGGCTTAACAATTAAACTTTAAAAATAATCATTTTCTTCTAGCTTAATCTTTCCTTCTAATTTCATATAATTCTCATGCTTATTTCACTTAATTCATAGAGATAGTCGTCCACTTTCATAATCATTTTTAATATCCCCTTATATTGTAAAATATCGTGGCGTCATATTTCCAAAACCTCAGTAGCAATTGTAACCCAAAATCAATCATCATTTACCTTTCTTGATTCATATTGACATCATGGTTCAATTATATACAGACAAGACTTCATGTTCACTAGATAAATGTTCATAAGCAATTATAGTAGCAAGACTTTTGTAATTCTTTATAATGTTAAACCTTTAAACTCATTCACAACCAATGATAAGAATTCAACTGTAGTATGCTTCTTTCAGATCTTTCTCCCTTTTCCCTTTCCACTCATTTCACTTCTAATTTGCCTAATTGCTAATCTTTACTAATTCGACCAAATGTTGTATATATTTATCACTTAAGCCGTAACTCTCTCTCTCTCTCTCTCTCTCTCTCTCTCTCTACTTCAACTTCATATAATATACTTCATCCTTTCTTTTCTTGTATTCAAAGATATTCCCTTTCCTATATGATCAATTATACACCTTAATCTTATAGGCTATCAAATCATTTCCTTCCCTTCATTCTTCATACACATGCTCTTTCCCGAATCATCTATTGTACTAATTTACTTCTCAACTATCATGATTTCTATAATATCTTCTCATAACTTAATGTCTATTCAAATCCATAAATCAAATAGTATCGAACTACTAAATCTTCAAAGAATATGTAATACCAAATTCCAAATAACAAACATTACCTTGATATCACACAACTTCAAGCTTCAATATATGCATATAGATCTACCATTTCTTTAACTTAAATTCACTTATTTCATTAACCCCTCATGTCCTCATCACCCATTAACATGTACATATCAAATCACACTTCCACGATAACTCTTGAAATATATCATGTCGTCATGGTGTAAAATATCCAACAATATTACAAAATTTAATTAGATCAATAAAATTTCCCTTAAATTTTGTCGTCGGAAAAATTACATAATATGAATCCCTTCATTTAATTCCAATAGATTTTTATTTCAACTTATGCCTTACCAACATCACATCATATTTATACATACCGAATAAGTTCAACAACCTAATAAATCTCAATTTAATTTTTACTCATTTTCACATTATTGGCCAATCATATTATAGCCCGCTATTATGCATATAACATATCCACTTCTTGTGACTTCCTCCACTACTCTTCAACTAACAAGGTATCATAATATCATGACTTTAAAGTCCCAACATCATTTCTTCACAAAATCAGCTTTGGTGTTTCTTTCTCAAACCCATATATTTATATCATAAATCTTCATAACTCCAATACTTATTCATACATTTTAATTGCATATCCTCTAACACAAACTAAACCCAAAATATGGCTCAATATGCATAGCTTATCTAAATCTTTAAATCAACACACAATCATCTACAACCCCGATATCTCAAACAAGACACTTGCTTCAAGATTTTGAATAGATAGTTAAACTCATAAAATTATCATTTCCCTTTTTTATAGCCCATGTTGCACTTTGAATTTCTACTTCAATACCTATTTCGCACGCGTTTCTTTTTCATATCTAAGGAACCATATCATCCCAAATAAGCCATAGAAACAAGATTATAACTAACTCTTCAATAGACTTTACATTTCCTTTTGAGTGACCTTCTAACATCAATATCAATATCAGATATCCATATAAGATAATAAGACTGATACTAACTTGTAAAATAATTTTTTCCATTGTCATGCTCACTTAATTTAGTACTATTCTTCTGAGGACAATCAATTAAACCACGATTCACAGCTGCGTAATATATACCCAACATAAAATCGAATCATAAATTTCAAATCATACTAGATTCAATTTCAAGTCTTGTAGTAATTCCTTAATGAAATTACCCCAGATCGGAAGAGCGTCGTGTAAAAGATCCCGATCTCCTTGGTTCACATGTACAATAAGTAAAAAGTGATGTGAATAAACATGTAAATCAATGACCAATTATAACTTGAACATCCTTAATAACATAACTAGTATACCATCATATCATCTCATGACTTTATAGTTTCAGAAACACTTCTTTAACTCTTACTATGGATAAATCTGAATTACCCAGAATTTTACCATTCAAAAGAAACAATCAATGTTCAAATTTCTCATTTGAATTCTCTTTCCCATTTTCTTTCCGTGTTACCTTTGTTTCTAATAAAAAACTCCTCCATGTAGTTAAATGATTTAACAAACTCATTCTAGTACTCATCAACAATAAAAAATCCTGTATGAGGTTTAAGAATCCATTCTATTGAGCATCCTTTATACAAAATGGATATTTAAATCACAGAACTTCCGTAACATGAAGTGGATTGATATATCTCATTAGTACTAACTGCCCCAATTGCATACTCCATTTTAACCTCATTCATCACTTATCCTGTGCGAATTTTCATTAATGACATATCACGATCTCTAAATCATACACTTCATCATCTTCCTTATCATTACTTTAATAGAAAGCAATGGAAGTTTGGGGCAACATCTCTTATACCTGCGAGCCTGGCCACCACGTTTCATGATTATCTAGATTTACGACATTAGCATACTAGCATAATGCAACATGAATGCTAAAACCATGCTCTGATACCAAACTGACACGCCCCACTCCTAGTACCTCTAACTTACTAGAAGTGTGACGTGCACAGACGATAAACTCCAACTAGAAGTCAGAATTTACCGTCACAGCTTGTGCACGTGCTAATGATCCTAGAAAAATTTCGACAACATCTCATCTAATTATTCACAAAAGCCAACTTGCATAATAGCCAACCTCAACCCAAATACACTTCACAATGTAATAATTTCCCACCGTCACCAGTACAAATACTTCAGATATGAAAAATTATACTAAACCAATTATGCTTACTCATAATCCTCAATGAATACTAGTAGCTTAACCCCATCAAAATCTATAAATCATACTAACAACAACCTTAAAACACTTCATTTCATTAGATGGTGGCTCAATTCTGGAAATAGCAGGCTTGATCCTGATGTGTTGCCCAAACTCTAATTGCCACCTGAAAGAAAAATCACATTGAAAACATATGAGCTAACTAGCCCAGTGAGTGGAGCTTTTATAAATAAACATGCTTTTGAAAGTGGAAAGGTAACTTTTGCAACGTCTTGAATAAAATGTTCAAGTCACTTAGGAATTTCATGACTTTAAAAATAAATCTAGCGTAACATCAACCTTTATAGAATCATAACATGTTAGAAAATATTATGAACATCATTTCACTTCATAATCATCATATAATTCTATAGAGAACATCATGAATATCATTGCATTTCAAGATCATCATAAAATCTTCCCCCAAGAGTATCCACATCCCCTGATCATGATATCAAGTCATACGCGCGTAGACATCAGCTTGGACCATAGGTACCTTATGACCCCTTCGCCCTAGGCGGTACAATTAAACAGCTTGAGCCATAGTTAGCACATAGGCCCCTTCACCCGAGCGGCGTTCATTTAGTCAGCTTGAGTCATAGGCCCCTTCGCCCGTATGTGGCATATCATAATATAGGACACAACTTTGGGGGTTTTGATACATGATTTCATAAATCACATTTTCAAATCAAACATTTCTCTACAGTTCATGAGGCATCATTTTACAAAAATATCCAAATGCACATTTCTAAAGAAAGTATCATCTTTGCGAAATTTCATAAAAATACACGATCGTCATAAAACATTGCAAGTTCATGCGAAATCGAAACATAATAAATTTCCATTTAAATAGAGAGAAAAGAAAGATTCCACTCACCGGCTAAGTAGCAACATAACATAGTTTCCTTTTGTGTTTCATTCCCTTTGAGCCTTTATCATTTCCTGTGGCATCATATGAAATTTCACTTACATCTAGTTCCTTCTAGTTTTAACAATTCATTTTATCCCTATATATACTAAATTAGAAGCTCAATAATTGTTAAAGATTATGCTATCATAATAATAACCTATTAGCCTTTCATTTCCACTCTTAACTAAACTTTTTCATCAATTATGGGCACCACTTATTGGATCAAAACTCAATCCAACTCCTCAAACAAGAATTGAATTCTCTTATTTGGGCAATGCATATTTAAATCCATGTTATATTCAAGGACGGTATCATATGTTTATGAAATTTTCCTATAAGGTAGAACACTTATATAAGTCCATCATATATAAAATTGAGCTCAAGAAAACTAAGTTAAGAACTCCAAATTATTTTTTTCCACTCCTATAATCTATTTTCGGGTCTGCACCGTCATTCTTCATAAAACATGTCATAAAAACCCTACTGACCGTCAAATGGCTTCATTCAAATTTTGGATGATAGAGACTCATAGAAAATCATTTTCCAATTTGTACCTTATTAAAATTCCACTTATATAATTAGTTATGACCTTTTAAAGTTGGAAGGGCAGAAACTTCATACAAAATAATTCCTTGCCTAAGGTCCCTTTTACTAAATTCATACATACATACTTGGCCTCCTAGAACCCAATATTAGCCTCTTATGCTTTCCTTTTCATTAAAGAAGACCTAGCTTGCCTCTTTCAATTAATCCAAAAACTTTATTTAATTTAACAGAATACAATGATATTCACTTCAAAGTCCCAACGAACACTTCATTCAAAATTTTCAAATACATCTAACCTATATCAACAAATTTATCATTTCCCCCTTAAAATTCATCACAAGACACCATATAGCAAAAACCCAAATTTCTCAATTTTTAGGGTTTATGAAAATCAACCCACAATATATAATAGGAGTTAAAGATTAAAACTCATCATTATTTCGACATAAACATCAATTATGTAGTCCCAAATCATAAGAATAAACCATAAATTTAACATCCAATAGAAAATACATAAACCCAAAAATAAACAATCTTTTGTCTTACTTACATAAATTGTCCAAGGAATCAAAACCCAATTGTCACCATCAATGTGCAACTTCCTCACTTTCTTCTCTTTTCCTTTCCGTTTTCCTTTTTCTTTTCTTTCTGCCGAAATTCGCGTCTGCTTCTGTTCTTCATTCCAATTGCAAGACAAAACATAAATATATGGCAATTTACACATAAAGACCCTCAACTTTGGTAAGTGATTTAAGTGGGTCTTTGAAGTCTTATTTACCCATAAGTCCTTCAACCTTAATCCTGTTACTTTAAACCCTTTGATAATTTTAATTTTGATCCAAATAATTTAATTTTAGCTTTGACTTGACTATTCCACGTTGATTTTTGATCAATGAAAATTGAGATGTTACACGCTGTGTTCGGAAGCCCTAATCTCCCTCTAATTTCAATCTGCAATTCCTGTAGCGAAGGCTCTGCATCTTTTTCTCTCTTTTATGTGAAATGCTCTTCATCTTCGTTTCCTTGCTTGTTCTATGAATTTCTTTTCTTGGACCTTTTATCTGTCATCTCCTTCTGCAACTTGTGAAGCATCTTTAGTGTTCATGGACTCTTAAGTGTTAGTTGGGGATCGAAGTGCTTGATTGTTATTGATTCGAATATTGAGATTGAGATAAATATGTGCTTGATAATTAAGACCTTTTTCCCCATAATATTAGCAGTTGACGTTAACGTATTGGGGGACTTTGGGATACGGTGGATGATGATTGTGCATAGCTTGGGTTTCTCAGATTGTTTATAAATTTTATTTATTTATTTATTATTTTTTTCCTTTTGTAAACATTACAAACAAAACTTTGTTTTCTCCAAATTTCAGAGGTGTTCTTAAGGAGTTTGGAGGCTCTGTGATGGCTTCCCACATTTACAGGTGTGTTTGAGTGCTTATCATTATTGGTTTTTATTTTAAAAACCTTATTGAAGGTTTACCTTTAATAAGGTTTTTAAATACCCGCATGTTAAGGGCAAAAGTCATAAATACATAACCATGGCAAAAATCAACAAATTAGATAAAGCTTCAGATCATTATAAGTATAAGGAAAAGAAAATAATACAGAAAAGGAAATTACTTGCTGCAACTCTTGATAGTCTTACAAGAGAGTCATTCTTTAACCTGGTCTTACCATCCTCATACAGCATAAGGTGGTGTCTAATCCGGGAAAACCCCTTTCATCTTCTTAGATATCAGATCATAAAACAAAAAAGAGCCCTTCCCAGAACAAGGCTTGATCCTGAATGATATGAGCAATGGAATTAATATAGAGATAAGGATGAATATGAAAGAGAGATGGTTAAGATATAAGGGTGAATACAGTACATTATTATCCATCTTTTAGGACCATAACTGATGCATTCGATCACAGCCAGTCACTGATTTGTAAATCACATTCATCGGTTAATTTGTTGTAAATTACAATCATCGGTTAATTTGCCTCACAAATTTTTCTTTTCAATAAAAGAACAAAATCCATGATGCATCTCTGCCATGATAACCATGAAATGTTCTTCTCTTTTTTCTTTCTTATAAAATGTTCAGCACTTATATGACGTTACTTCTGTATTAGTTCTGATAAAATTCATTGGTCTTTCTTTGATGCTTGTGTCTAAATTAGATTCCTTTACTCCATCAATGACATGGGCTCCGATTGCTCGAAGCTTTTCTTCTTTTTGGTGGCAGTTTGACTTAAAATCATAAACATTACTGCTTATTGATATTTTGTCATCAGAACATGTAGTCTTATTGCACATTGGGAAGTAGGATGCTTTATGATTTACATATCATCTAGTTCAACAAACAAAATGATTCACAGAGTTCAGCTTGTTTATCTCATCAGTGGACCAATTTCTTTGATGAACTTCCAGTATAATAATCGTTTAATATCAACTTCATTTTTATCTTCACCTTGTTGTTGACTTTTGAGAACATGTCTATCAACCTGCAGCTTTCTAATAAAGGAGTGCAAGTTTTTGAGATAAGAAGAATCTAGTTTCCCGCTTCTCCTCTCTGACAAAATATGGCAGAAACTTCCGCAAAGGATTGATGAGAAAATAATAGAGGTACACCTACCATTTTTAGCGCTTAATGTCATTGCTATCTTCTGTTGATGCAAGCTTATTTTGGAAAATTTCGGTTCATTTGTAAGAAATTTCTTTTCTAAGAAATTCCCTTTATATACATTTTTCTTGTTTTTTCCTTTTTCAATTTTTAGTTTTTCCTCCCTCCCCCTCTATTTGCTGCTAACAAATTAGTTCTTTTCTTCCTTATTTACCCACCAATGCAACACATTGACTCGTGTGAATAAAGTCATGGTATATCTCATATGTTTTCAGCTCTAAATTTTGATTAAGTGATCTTTATATGATTCCAATAGATTGATTTCAAAGTGCTCGTGTGGGCTTAGGCTTGAGGTATTTTCAGCTATTATTTTTTCAACAATTTACATATCTAGTTTTACGCCTTAATTTGATTTAAATTGGTCATAGATTTGTAGATTAGTGTGAAATTTTTGTTTCAATATGTCCACTTTACTTATTGAATCTTGATTTGGTTTTATTTCTTCTAATAATATTATATATTTTTTAGAAATTTCTAGCTCGCACTTCTTAAGAGACAAACAAAAAAGAGAGCTTGTTTGATTATCAGGTTAGTTTTCATGCATCATACATTTCGTAGATTGCCATTCGCCAATAATTTTTGAATTTTTGCAAAAATATATTTTTTCTTCTTGAGATGCCAAACTTTGGCATATGTACCGTTGGAGAGTCTTCTTCATGCACTGCATTTTTCATTATTCATTGGACGCAACAAATAGAGAAGTGAGATGGAAAAAGCTACTTTAACTATTATATCCAACGGTTCATGTTTTGTCTCATTTCGAACCTTTTGTGTAAGTTAAAAAGAAAAAAAACTGTGTAGGGCATTCACATTTGTACCTGGCTGTTATTAGATTTGTAAATTTGAATTAATTCATGTGAAGTTTTTTGTTGATTTACATTAAATAACTCGGATTTGATCTTCAATGATAATTCATTGACTAATATATTTTGTTTTGCATCCCAACATGTTAAGAAAGTTTAATGCGCCTAAAAATCCCAAAGTCCAAAGCCCAAAGTTTAATGTTTTGCATCCCGAAGTCTATTAAGACGCTTTATGAAGAGACCCTCGTTGATGTGCCTAGAAATCGCTTGCTATAAGCAGAAACTGATACAACCATTTCTAAAGTGTTTGATGCAGCTGATCTTGATGGGTTTCAAAATGATTTCTTCTCGAATGAAAGGATATTAATTGCTTCTCATTGACAGAAAAAAGAAATATGACACAGGAAGTAGTCAGCATTTGGAATAATAAATCTCATATTCCTGAAAATGTTATAGCACCATACAAACCATACTCTGCGGCACCACACGGACTACGTGGACCATACTCTGCGGCACCACACGGACTACGTGGCATGTGTACACATGCCACG
>CAVNYN010213007.1:0-22413 GCA_963692815.1 Nyctanthes arbor-tristis
TGGGGGAACTCGCAAAGGGACATCAGCTTAGACACAAACCCAGATCCATTTCTTGGTAAAGGGTCCTCTTTATATTACCACATGAGCTATCAGTCTTAGTCTCGGTTTAATTAATTAATTTTGATTTGGCATATTCATGATCATCTATTAAAATTATATGATAAATTTGAAGAAAAGTCAGGGAGGCAAGATAGGCATGTCAAATTGCTGTATCTATTTCGAGGGTCTTACTAAATCTCAAGAAGATCAAGATGCTGCAAGGAGGGCGATTGATTTTAATATGGGATGGTATGTAACTTGAATAAATTGATAAAAACAGTCAAAAATGAGAGGGCTAGAGAAAGAACATATATATACACACGCACTACTGAAATTGCCAATAGTTTGTAATTTGGTTTTCCTTTTTTCTCATTGTTTGAAGGTTTGTAGAACCTCAAATTAGCGGTGACTACCCAGAAAGTATGATAAGACTTGTCGGGGATCGTCTTCCAAAATTTACAGCAGAAGAGGAGAGGCTGGTAAAAGGATCGTTTGACTTTCTTGGTATAAACAATTACACGACTAATTATGCCTCCAACCACGTTGAGACGACTTCACATCCTAGTTATCTCAGCGACAGTCAAAGTAGTTTTACAAGTAAGTTAATTAGTGCCATTAGTAAAATATATAGAAAATGAAAACTGATAATTTGATGTGAATTTATGATAACTTTACTGATATGTGCAACCAGTTGTTATATATTCATATATACCTCAATTAGACACTAATTATTTTTTTTTTTTTTTTTTAGCCACACGTAACAAGATACCTATTGGTGTACAGGTAATCTATATATACATTTGGTTTAATTTATATAATATATCTATACATATAATATTAGGAAGAATCTTTTTTTCGTGCAGGCTGGTTCGAAGTGGCTGTATGTAGTCCCGTGGGGAATTTACAAGCTCATAATGTTTATAAAGAAGACATATAAGGATCCGGTTATTTACATCACTGAGAATGGTAAAGAGTCATGTTTGATAAGAATAATCATCCATTGAATCTATTTAACTTTGGATTTTAATTCAATAAATAGTTGTCGAATTGTTCTGACAGGGACAAATGAGCTCAATACATGGATCGGACAAGCCAAACCAAGCATTGAAAATGTTTTGACAGACAGACATAGGATTCGTTATCACCAAGACTATTTATATAACGTTAAGAAAGCAATAAAGTTAGTATACATCTCCTTAATTAGCTCAATATCTGTCATCGAAAATACTTCTGTTGTGCTTAGGGTTTTCCCTTCATCTTTCAGCGAGGGTGCAAGAGTCAAGGCTTACTACATATGGTCGTTATTTGACAATTTTGAATGGGCAGAGGGATGCACAGTACGGTTTGGCATTTTTTTTGCCGATGGATACACAGAACGATTGCCAAAAGACTCCGCGATATGGTGGCAGAATTTCCTTACCGACACCAAGAAGCCATTGAAGAAAGAATATGAAAGTTCCGAAGAGCGCCGTAAAAGGATTAGAAACCGCTAACATGACTTCGTTAATATCATATATTCTCGTGTCGAATAAGTAATGCATGTTTGCGTGCAGCTCTTCCTTTTATATTCTACGTTTACTTTTCATTTTCTTGTAATTTCGAACAGCCATGTTTCAGCTTGTACTCATTCAGTTCTTATGTTGCTTGTTTGTTTGTTTGTTTCAATCAGTGAAATAAAAGATCTGAGATGGGGTGTGTTCTTCCCCTTCTTTTAATGTTATTAGTTCTTTGTTGTTTCTTATGTTATGACGCATATTACTATTGTTGGTAAAATATGTGAGCAAACTTTTACCATTATTTTTTATTGGCTTTACTTAATTATTTTTTTACTGGTTTTTAATTGTCAAAAGATTGTTAAAGATAAGATTTACTTTATTTCAAATTATATTCAGTTTTGATTATTTGAGATAAGTATTTTATCACAGATAGATGTTTTATATTTAATTGTTTATTGAATGTAGACATATTGTTTGAATATGAAATGTGGTTGATAATTCAAATTCAAATATTCCTAATAATTATCCTTAGATTTTTGGGAAGTCTATTTATTGCAGGAAAGTGGTCAAAAGTGTGGGGACTTGAGGAGTGGTACTAGGCTTTCAGAACATCACGTCAGTGAGGAGGAATATTGAGTGAGGCTTACCCAAAGTATAAAAAGTTGAACAGGATAGAATTGACTCAAGTTGAGTAAGACAGAACATGCTTCACATGCATGGATTTTTTTCCAGAATAGTTTTGAATTGAGAGTTCTTTGAGCGTGATTGTGAACAATCGCAAACTAGGTAATCGGCTTTTTGCTGTAGAGTTAAGAATGGAGGTTCTTAATCCAGAAGGTAGTTGCGATCGAGTACTGTTGGGAATTTAACCAATTTCCCTAAACCCGTGTAATTAAAATAGGCAATCAATATATCAAATAATAATATATATGCGGAAACTTAAATAACATCAGGAATTATTTTACGTCGTAAAACCCTCCAATGAGAAGGGAAAATCGATGGGACACACCAAATAATAATGGGAATACAATGTTTATCTTTTCAAGATTCTTGCCCTAAATGAAGAAGTAACTACACACTTCCACAACCACACAACAATGTCAAGAATAATATTCTTGGTACCACAAACTACTCATCTAACAATAGATGGAACCCAATAACCAACAACAAAAGATGAAGAAAAATATCACCTAATATGTTCCAAGAATTTACTTGGAGAACACCACCACATGAAGAAACTGAATACCCAATTCAACGTCCAAAAAGCCGTTCCAAGCTGTACACAAAAGATTGAATTTTCCTTCTAGTTCTCTCTGTTGCCGTGTGTGAATTGTTTTGTATATTCTCTTCTTTTTTTGGTTACAATTTCTGCAGGCATAGAACTACAATATATATTTGCACAAATCAACTCCTATTGGGCCTAGAAAACGTCTTGACAAAGAATCCACAGTTTAGTCACTAATATAATTCCAACAACCTACTGCCAATAAAATTAGTTGCTAAATCGGTCCTCTAAATTTACATGGGCTGGACTCGCCCAGCAATCTCCCCCTCCAGTCTATGAGGAAGTGTCACAAACTTTAAGTATATCACTTAGAATGCATACCGGTCTGACCGTCACAGAACTCAAGCTTTTGCTTGATAACTACCTTTGTCAACATATCATCAATATTCTTGTCAGTGTGAATCTTTTCCAACAGTAGAAGCTTTTCATTAACTGCTTCACGAATCCAATGATACCTCATATCAATGTGTTTGGTCCAAGAATCATATGTAGAGTTCTTACTCAACTCAATAGCACTCTGACTATCACAATAAATGATGTACTTACCTTGCTTCAACTTGAGCTCCTCAAGAAACTTTTTCAACCATATCACATCTTTCCCTGCTTCAGTGATAGCAACATACTCAGCCTCTATTGTAGATAGAGCTACATATTTTTGCAATTTAGACTGCCAAGAAACGGCTCCCCCTACAAAACTAAACAAGTAGCCAAATGTCGATTTCCCGTTATCAAGATCACCTGCTATATCTATATATGTAACCCAGTCAAAATTGGCTGAGCTCCTCAAAAACCCAAACACAAATTGGAAGTTCCTATGAGATACTGCATAATCCATTTTACTACTTCCCAATGCTCCTTACCCAGATTAGACAGAAATTTATTTACCACCACAACTGCATGTGCAATATCTGGACGAGTACAAATCATAGCATATATCAAACTACCTACAGCTGAAGAATAAGGAATAGCCTCTATTTTCTTCTTTTCCTTATCAGTCAAAGGACTGGATTTCTTGGTCAGTTTGAAATGAGCTCCAAGAGGTGAGCTAACTGGCTTAGCCTCTTTCATGCCAAACCTTTCAAATACTCGCTCAATATAATGTCTTTGTAATAGCCACAACTTTTTAGATTTTCTGTCTCAAACAATCTCCATACCCAAAATCTGTTTAGCTGACCCCAAATCTTTCATATCAAAAGACTTGTGTAAGGAAAACTTCAATTTCTGTATCAATCCAACATCTTAGCCAACTATAAGCATGTCATCAACATAAAGCAGCAAAATAATGAATTTATCACCTAGAAAAGATCTGAAGTAGACAAAAAAATCTTTAGTGGTCCTTCTGTATCGCTGACTTGTCATGAAAGTATCAAAATTTTTGTACCATTGTCTTCGTGCTTGCTTTAGGCCATACAAACTCCTCTTTAATTTGCATACAAGGTGTTCTTTCCCCTTCTGTTCAAATCCTTCTGGCTGTACCATATAAATCTCTTCCTCCAAATCACCATGGAGAAAGGTAGTCTTCACATTAAGTTGCTCAATTTCCAAGTTTAAGCTAGCTGCTAAACCCAAAACAACTCTGATGGATGTCATCTTCACCATAGGAGATAATATCTCATCAAAATCAACACCATGCTTCTGTCCAAAGCCTTTCACCACCAAACGAGCTTTATACTTCAACAAGTCACAATTGCTGTCCCTTTTGATTTTATACACCCATTTATTCCTCAAAGCCTTCCTATCCATAGGAAGATTTAACAACTCATAGGTGTCATTCTTCTTCAAAGAAGCCATCTTATCTACTATGGCTTTCATCCAGTGCGATTTATTTTTATGACCCTGAGCCTCTAAATAACTTTCTGGTTCCCCATCCTCAGTGAGTAAAATATAATCAGACTCATGATACTTGGTAGATGGTATATGCCCTCTTGCAGATCTTCTTGATTCTCCAATTTCTTCTTCAATAGGTATCTGCTCTCCCTGATCAGTAATCTACTTCCCCTGATCACTAGTCTGATCAACTAAAATATGATCAACTGTTTCATCATCAATAAGAGCTACTTGACTACTAGTGCTAGGCTGAGATGCTGAATAATTATCAGGTATGACACCAGGAACAACTGAAGTCACCTTGCTCGACTTTATCGAAGTCCGCAATCGTCTGATCTTCATAAAACACTGCATCTTTACTTCTCACAAGCTGCCTTTTCTTTGGATCCCAAAACTAGTATCCAAACTATTCATCCCTATAGCCAAGAAAAATACAAAGAGTAGCTCTGTCATCAAGCTTCGATATCTGTTCCTTAGATATGTGTATAAAGGCTCCACACCTAGACACCTTTAGATGAGAGTATGAAACGTCTCTGCTTGTCCAAACTCTTTCTGGAATATCAAAATCCAAGGAAACTAAGGGAGATCTATTAATCAAATAGCTGGCAGTCCGAACTGCTTCACCTCAAAATGTCTTAGGAAGCTTGGCTATCTTCAACATGTATTTGACTCTATCAAGAATGGTACGGTTTATTCTTTCTACCACACTATTATGCTAAGGAGTCTCTATTTCTGTAAATTCATGTCGAATCCCAAAATTTGAGCAATACTCTTTGAAACCATATGAAGTGTATTCCCCACCATTGTCTGTTTTGAGGCTTTTCAAACAATATCCTGTTTCTCGTTCCACCATGGTATGAAACTGCTTAAAGCATTGGAGTACCTGATCTTTAGATTTCAGAAGATAAACCCGTAATTTCCTAGAAGCATCATCAACAAATATAACAAAATATTTGTTTCCACCCAAAGCTGTTACATCACCAGGAGAGCACACATCAGAATGCACAAGATCTAAAATATTCTCTTTACTTTTAAACGTGCCAGAAAAGGAAACTCTAGTTTGCTTACCCAATAAACAATGATCACATCTGTCTAGAGACGTACCATTGGCTAAAGAGATAACTGCCTTCTTAGCTAGAACCTACAAACATTTTTCACTCATGTGACCAAGCCTCTTATGCCATAGATCAGGAGAAGGATCTTCAACTACATTTATCCCAATCATACAAGCCTTTGCATAAGTCTTGTATTGCGTGCAACAAAGCTTTCCACTAGCGACAATCATTGATCTCTTTGATAACCTCCACTTCTGATCACCAAAAGTACTAAAATACCTACTCGGTCGAGAATATTTATTGCAAGCAAATTGAAACGTATGTCAGGAATATGCCTTACATCCTTCAGAATTAGGATGCACCCCATATTTGTCTCCAAGTGAATGTCATCAATCCCCATGGTTTCGGAATGTGACGAGTTAGCTATATTTGTAAACATAGTATGAGGAACCACTGTCAACATGCCACTCAATAAGAGGGTCTCCAACATGCAGGCATTGACCCACTCCGCAAGAGAGTACATCACTAGTCACCACACCTACAGTATTGTCATCCTCTTTCTTCTGATTATTACCGTCCTGCTCTATCAACCAAATTTTGCAATTTCTTTTATAGTGACCCTCCTTTCCACAGTGATAACAGATATTCTTCTTATCTTTGGACTTTGACCTGCCTCTAGACTTGTTGTGATGCCTTTGCCCTTTGTTCTTGCTTCTACCTCTGTGATCATCTGAAACAAGAGCCAATGTATTATCTGAACCCATATGGAAACCTGAAGATTTCCTCCTGGTTTCCTCATTATGCATACTATTCTTCACAGAATCCATAGATAACACACCATCTAAAGCAGAGTTACTTATTGTCACAACAAAAGTCTCCCAACTGTCTGGCAAAGAATTCAAAAGTAGTAATGCTTTCAGTTCATCCTCAAGAGTCATTCCCATTGTCACTAGCTGATTCACAACATTTTGGAAATTATTTAAGTGCTCTGTACACTCGTACCATCCTTATATTTCATATTGACCAAGTCTCTGATCAGAAAGGACTTTCTGGCTGTAGTTTTCTTCTCAAACATGGACGCCAATTTAGTCCACAATTTATTTGCATCTGTCTCCTGTGCCACATGATGAAAGACAATGTTATCCACCCACTGTCTTACCCAATAGTTTTCCTATCCAGTTTCTGCCAATCCCTATCTTCCATATCTTACGGTTTAGAATCATCGCCATCAATAAGATCATGCAAATCCTTATAATAAAGGATATCCTCTATCCTAGGTTTCCATGTCACCCAATTATGATTGGTAAGCCTAATTATAGCACTACCAACTGGGTCATCCATTTTAAACCACAAAATTGAACCTGTCTCTGATACCACTATTGGGAATTTAACCAATTTCCCTAAACCCGTGTAATTAAAATGCACAATCAATAAATCAAATAATAATATATGTGCGGAAATTTAAATAACACCAAGAATTATTTTACGTCATAAAACCCTCCAATGAGAAGGGAAAATCGATGGGACAAACCGACAACCCCAGTATCACCAAATAATAATGAGAATGCAATGTTTATCTTCTTAAGATTCTTGCTCTAAATCAAGAGATAACTACACACATCCATAACCACGCAACAACATCAAGAACAATATTCTTCGCACCACAAACTACTCATCTAACAATAGATGAAATCCAATAACCAACAACAACAGACGAAGAAAAATATCACCTAACAAGTTCCAATAATTAACTTGGAGAACACCACCACATGAAGAAACCGAATACCCAATTCAACGTCCAAAAAGCCGTTCCAAGCTGTACACAAAAGATTGAATTTTCCTTCCAGTTCTCTCTGTTGCCGTGCGTGAATTGTTTTGTATATTCTCTGCTTTTTTGGTTACAATTTCCGCAGGCACAGAACTTCAATATATATTTGCACAAATCAACTCCTATTGGGCCTAGAAAACGTGTTGACCAAGAATCCACACTTTGGTCACTAATATAATTCCAACAACCTGCTGCCAATAAAATTAGTTGCTAAACATTGCTCTAAATTTACATGGGCTGAACCCACCCAACACGTACAAGAAAGGAGTGGTGATAAAAGTCAATACTGGAGGGTTTGATTCTACTCCATCAACAAGTCAGAAGAAAGAAATAGGGGAGTTTATTTGCTTTCTTTGATTGTTCTTTTTTGTTCTTGCGAGTTTACAAAGACTGTTTTTCTTGTACTTTGATTATCTTTATAGTAGATTGTTTTCCGTGACAAGGGGGCCCGTGGATTTTCCCTTAGGGGTTTTACCACGTTACATCTGGTGTTCTTACTTTAATTTCACAATTGTATTGTGCATGTTGTTTGATGTGGTTGCATGAATAACTTAATCCTATTTCATTTGGATATTGTAATCTACAATACTATGCAAATTCTATCTAGCTCACTTTGAATAGAAAGTTTAGTTGAAATATTCATATCACTAGACATATCTAGGGTACTTAAAAACTTTCAACTATGTTCTATTTGTGGAGGCAATGTCATGATCTTGGTGATTTGTGACAATATTTTGATATGTAAGAAAACTGATATATGGTTTAGATGATATATTGGAGTGGGGAATTAAGCCTTACATTAGACTACCATTCCAAGTAAGAAATATTGGACCTTTCAAACTTATTCTAAATTGATATTAACAAGGAAATTTAATTAGGTCAATTATCTCACAGTTTTTCCCTCTCGCTCATATATATGTGAAATTAAAATCCCTAAGATCCTGATTCATCTAATGATGAACTGTAGCTAAAACATTAGGCAGTCCCTTTTCTTCAAATGCTGACAGTAGTCCTGCTACTTTTCAGGTCGAAATTTAATATATGCAACAAAATTGTGTACCGCTGATTAGGAAAGCAAAATTTTGTTTTTGTTTGCGAGCAATTCGAACAGTGGAATTGTTTTTCTTCGGCCAATGACTGATACTTTTTCCTTCGGCTGGCTTTATTTTTCTATTTGTTTGGCATAACTATATGCTTAATGCAAAATGTAATGTTTTTGTATTTCTCTGACTTATTTTTTCCTTAATATATAGGTCTTCTAGGAGACGAATATACTTTCAAATTCATCGTTCTTGTACTTTCTAAAATGCCCCACTTGATATAGGGCCATACCTAACATGATTCTTCCGAGGTCGCTGCCTAAAGTCCCATAATTTTTGAGATTTCCAAAAAGTTTGGTAAAGGTTTTTTGTAATTGACAAATAATATCAAGTTGTACATTATGGGAATCCTGTTATGACTCTATTCATAGCGGCACCTAATTGATGTACAAGTGGGTCAATAAGGAGTCAATTACTTTTTTTTTTTTAAATTGGCGCCATAAAATATCATTCAGCTAATAATTGAGAATAATGTCATGGGTTCAAATCCATACTAATTTTTATCATTTTTATTTTTATTTTGAAGAATTTGGACGTATCTCAACTTTCCTTCAACTCTTTATCTAATTTTTCAAATTTTAAAAAAAATTTTCAAGAAGAAAAACTTTAATTTTTGCTTCGTTTTTGGCTGCGTAATGTAAGTGGCTGTTCAACACAATATTATAGTTGTATACAATAAAGTAAAAAATGGTAGAAGTCTAAAATAGTTTTACAAAGTCATAAATAATAAATAGTTTTAAAAGGTCTTTAATAAAAGTTTGTTTAAGCTTTCTAGATATTTTTCAGAATTGTTGTTAATAATTCCACAAAAGTTATTTAATATTTTCAAAGTCAATTAAAATCATCCAACTAAAGAAAGAATACCCCTTGATTTTAGTAAATAATTTAATTTCAACTTTTAAAATTCTCTAATATTAAATTTTATATTGCGACTCAAGCCTCCGTAATTAGACTTAGCACTGAGAAGATGAAACCTTCATCTCAAACTCATCCGTTTATGAGCCTCTTATTGACTCTCAAGAAGATCAAGCAATCGAGCTATTGCAATGAGGGCAATCAATCTAAATATTGGATAGTACTTAGCATAAATATGTCATTTGGCCAAAAATCATCTAGAGAATGAGCATGTAATTGAAAGAGTGGTATTAACAATATATACATATATATATATATATATGCGCTAATAATAGCACATTTTGTATATTACAATGGGAATGTATGGGAGGGGGATTGAATTTTTAACCAAGAGAAATCATACCATATTTTAACTAATCCAACATCCTTCCTCTTTACAAATTTTTTGATAGGGACACAACGCGCTCACACACTTTACAAATTTATACAGACACATTTTGAAACCTAGAAAAATACATTTGTTTGACAACCAACATAACATAGCCATATTTTACTTTCAAACAACACTCACAATTTTATTTTATTTTTTTCTTTTGAATGGAATACTCACAAAATTTTAAAAACAAAAATAAAAAAAAAGAAAATTTTTGCTGTTTAATATTCAATACAAAAAGGTTTAAGTGAATGGCAACTTCAATATTGTTGCAATCATTATCCAATTAGACATGTTCACTGTTGTCAATTTTATACTGCAAGTGGTGGATCGTTAACAAGTAATATAGTGATGAATAAAGTATCGAATCCCACAAGGACTGAATTTACTAAGTTTCACTTTAGTTGACCTCGGCTTTAATTAAAAGAAAGCACATAATAAAATTTGATAAATAATTTTAAAGGGAAAATAAACTAGATAAGAAAATAAATAAAATTATTCATAAATATGAATACACAAAAACACTAGGACACCCAAATCCACCACCGTTTCCACAATCAATCCTTAGCACTCGCCCTCACACGTTATAGTCTATAGTTGAAAATCAATAATCTTAATTTATTTAAAAGCCTTTCTCGATGGTCATCCAAATCCATACCTATGCGAGACCAATTACCTCTAATTAACCTTCGAACATAAGGCATACATTCATTACTTTGATTATTATCTAACGATTTCATAAAGCATAATAGTATCTATAACTATTATAGGACCCTATGTTGTTCACTACCATATGCTAAACTTATGAAGAATATCTCAAAAACAACATGAATCACAAAGCTCAATTTAATGGTGATCAAACACCAAATTGGAATAAGCGCAAAATGAACCATCAACCCAACAAACTAGAACAATAGCAAAAACGAATACTCTAAATTAATCATGAAATACAGAGTTTCATCATGAACCCCTAGTACAATAACAATTAGTCTGCTATATTAAGGAAAAGAAAACAACAATAGTGATTGTTCTTCAAAACCTGAAGGAGACGAATCCACGATAAATTCCACGTGTTTCTTTTCCTCCCGACTCAAACCCGTGTCTCTCGGGTTCTTCTCCTCGGCTCCACCTCCCGATGGCTCTTCCTTTAATTCACCGGGTTTTGTCCTCTTTATGTTATCATACATAATCATCATGGTAATTTGGGATACGAGCCAAAAATTTTCCTCTTCAACTTTAGTCATTTGGAAATTACAACTTTAGCCCACCAGTTCTTGATTTCATCCCCTCTAGTCCTTTAAAGTTTCCAACATAGGAATTTTGACTCCATAATTTACAAAAGTAGGTAGAACTGATCCTCTTTCTTCCTTTCTTCAACAATTGCTTTTCAAAATCGGGTTTAATCCTAAAATAAACAGAAACAAATAAAATTAAGTAGTAAATTGAGGAATACAACGATAAATGTCTAGTTTTAATGACCTAAGATAAGTGTAAAATTGCACTTATCATTCGCCAAAAGTAAACACAAAAATTACCACAATCACCTGCAAAAGTCATGCCATTTGTGAACTTCCCAAACTTCTTCGCCTTACTTTATTGCCTTTTTCTAGCCACTCGGTGTGAATGGGCTCTAAAGTAAAACCCCTCTATTGTGACAAAAGATTTATATATGCATATGGCGATTCAAGTTTTATTGCTTGAGCGCACTTTCAGCATCAATCCTTGTCGCAGGATGTACACAAAACATTTTCTACATAAGGTAACGACCAATTGCATCAAGATTGGAAAAATTTAAGCGCCAAGTCTTAAGGGTGGGGTAATCATGTATTTCTTGAGAACTAGGAAGAGATTTCATGAATTTCATCGGAACTTCCCCTAACACTAAAGATATATTTTAGTGAGCGAACTCTGAACTTGCTTGAAACAAGGCATTGTTAGTCAACATCTCAATAAAAATGCATCTAGCTAACCAAACAACAACTGTAGCAGAGTATGCATGTCTCTAATCCAAGCAGAATTTCTACTGCCATATAAGCTATTGAGCTGGAGTCCCCACCTAGGGTTTAAATGCAAGAGTGACAGGTTTTTGCCAACCCAAACTTTGCAAGTTTTGATATATTAGTTTCGGTAGTGATCAACAAGTTTTCATGCATCAAGTCGCGATGAAGCACTCTACAAGAAATTTAAAAATGTCATGACTTATTTTCTTATTATTTTGAGGACCATAAACAAAATTTAAAAAATAGAAACAATAGTTAATATATTAAGAGATGATAATTAATAAGAGGTTTAGGGAAAATCAAAAAAGAAGAATATTAGGTGTATAACTATCATAAGGAACAAAGGGAATAAAGGTTACAGTGATTTTCAATGCAATGAGAATGTAGCATGATTTTCTCTTATTCAAATCACTCTCTGAATTTGTTTTCCTTTTATCTCCTCTTTTGGAGGTTTGTAGAACCGTAAATAGCCATTGATGGATTACCTTGAAAGCATGATAAAATT
The DNA here is from genome assembly GCA_963692815.1 of Nyctanthes arbor-tristis. Lineage (NCBI taxonomy): Eukaryota > Viridiplantae > Streptophyta > Magnoliopsida > Lamiales > Oleaceae > Nyctanthes > Nyctanthes arbor-tristis. The sequence continues at coordinate 12,424 of CAVNYN010213007.1, forward strand.
TGTTGAGCATCATGTTCCAAGATTTCCAGAAGCATAGAAGAAGTTGGTAAAAGGATTGTATGACTTTGCAGGCATGACAATTACACAATTAATTATGCCTCCATCCATAAAGCCATGTACTAATGTGCTCACCTCCTAGTTACCTCACCGATACCCATACTTGCTAGTTTTTTAAGTATATAGTGCTATTGTAATTATTTGTAAACTATATATATAGAAGCCATCAAAACTGGTATTTGATGCTACTTCATTACAACATATTTCAATCACATATTATTACACATTATTGTTTTTTTAGCCAAACATGAGGGTATGCACATCGGTCCACAGATAATTAGACCAGAGCAGTATACACTAGATTCTCAATCATGCGCTATATAGAAACAATACTAACAAGTATGTTACATAAAAAATATTTTAAAATTTCAATGAACTTAAAAACATGATAATTAAGGAATATGACCAGAGACCAGCCAAAAAAAAAAATGTGTTTATTGTTGTCATATCTCATTGTTTATAGTTTATTTTTTATGGTTCGATGGAATCTTTAATGTATTCCAAATTGGAAATTAATACGCCTGATGATATAATACATAAAAATACCCAGGTGAGTACAGGAGAATGCAACGATAATGATGTAAAGAAATAATTAATCGGTTCTTCTAAAAACATTAGCGTTGTGCTTTTTATTTTGTATTACTTCGTCTCAGTTGAGTGTCAAAGAAATCAACATCAAAATTACTACTTTGGATGAGATGAATTAATATCTCAGAATAGGAACATTTGAAATCCATATTTGAAAATTATTGCTGTAAAATCAATCACCTTCTTGACTCATGCCTTCATGCGACTTTTACATGATTATAGCAATATCCTCTTGCCTCCTTAAAAAAGTAAACAAAAAGTACAATCGTGTAAACAGAGTAACCAAAGAGGAGGATTAAAAAAAAAAAAAAAAAAAGAAGCCAGGGTCTTAATGGAGAAAGATTGTAGAAGAATGCATCGCACTCAAGTTAATTCCAAACAGTCTGATTCCCCAATATGGAAAATATTGATTGAGATAGGGCCTTTGGTGGAACCTTATATTAGATGGAAGCTGGGAGCAGGGAAAGTTGATTTTTATTTTGATAATTCTTATACATTTTAACTCAGTGATTTTGCGGTTGCACTTTAATTATTGAATCTTTCTACAGAAGTTGTCTTTTCTTCTTCCAAAAAAGATTAGGCGAAGAAATCTTTTGATTATTGATTAAGGACGAAAACTTGTTAAGGGGGAGTTTTACTAAATTATTTCTGGCTGCTAGTTTTATAAGGAGTTTTCTAAATTTTACTTTAAGAGTCAAGAATAATTTTGAGACATAATCTTACCAATTTATTAATTATTATATGCACTTAATAATGCATCTCAGATTGCCAAAAAAAAAAAAAAAGATATTGCATCTCATGTATAGATAGGTATATCACATCGTTTTTCACTTCTTTCTTCATCGAGCCTTTGTGCAGGAAGAACGTTGTTGCAAACTTCACTGTGAAATTTTATTTTACAAAATTATTGTAAAGGCACCTCGTTTTGTTTGCATACACTGGAGTGTGTAAAAAGGAACACAATCTTTGTGAAACAAGGAGTGCTTCACAAGTAAAGATTTGGACAATGTGAGAAATTGACCTTTCGACACAACGGAAGACCAATCAACTGAGTCGATTTAAAATTTCTTTTGTAAGTTTAGCTGGCTTTGTGAAATCACTCGTTTTACTACCTCTTTTACTTCTAACTCTTTTTGATATAGTGGATTGTTGTGTCCTGTAGCACGTGTACCAGTAATTTCTCCATGAGCGGTTCCCATGTTAAGTCGCATGTTCTCGTGTTCTTATTTTCCTGCAATAAGTTTTATTGCCTGTGTTTACTGTTAACAATTTTCGGGCATTGACACATATAACCAAGCCTTTTTTGTCTACCTATTTGTGCTTTATTAATTAATTATGTGTGTGTGTGTTCTCAGCTGCACTTGTCACAAAATTTGTTCTTTGATATAGTTAGTGATTACACCACAAAGGTTAAATAGTGATTATGCAACTCGGAATTATCAAACCATGCTAGATCATATATAAAAATTGGTCTCATTCATACATGAAGGGAAAAAAAATTGGTCTCATTCACCAAGTATGAACCCTTGACTGAAGGCAACAGCCGTCTATCTCCAGGCTGGTTAATGGCTCAATCGATAATTCTTCATATATTTTATATGTATGATTAGTGGATGCATCACTATATTATAATTTAAAAACGTTTTATTCTAAATATGAAAACTCTACTTGCAAGTAGATGAATTTATTCCCCCCCCCCCAAAAAAAATAATAATAACATTTGACTACTTGTTTATGATCACTAATCGATTTACTTATATTAGATCTACGCAAGCTGAACTCAAAAAAATTGCCTCATAAGATAAAACAAAATTCATAATATAATTAAAGATTTTCATATTTTTAATAGTGTACATAATCATTTCCAATTTAATCGTCGTTCATTTTTTGTCCTACATATATTGTAGTGGTCTCCAATTGAATAGAAGCAGTCACAAGTTCTAAAAATGATAAAAAGAAGTGGATAAAAATGTGGCCATTGGCTAAATAAAATTGATCACAATTTCTTTGAAATGAGTGTACACGATGTAGAACAATTATTTATATTAATCAATACAGCAAATCGTTAGAAATTTGATTTTTGAGAGATTTACAAATAAGTGAATAAACCCTCATGTGAATCCTCTTATTAACGATCAAATTGTTGAAGCAGAGGCCACGTGACTTGAATCCTGATCTTCGAAATTTGGATTTGATTTGTTGAAGACTCGAACTTATTGGATCTTCGAAGAACTTGGGTTTCTGGACTTGGATTTGACTTGTGTTTGATTTGTTGAAGATTTTGATCTTCCGGTTTCGGCTTGACTTGATTTAACTACAGGGTTTTTTGTGTTCCGGTAGCTTTGACTTGATTTTGGGAGAGTTTCGGCGTATCCAGGTCTTTAGGGTTTTTGTGCACCTGTGACTTGTGATTTTCAATTAATCGAAGGCCTCTATTTATAGGGAAAACCTAGGGTTTCAACAAAATGTAGGACGGGCCATGGGCTAGACTTTGGATGTAGTTGGAATTAAGACGGGCCTCCTACCGATTAATGGGCTTTTTAATTTAAATAAGACTTACGAGTTTAAAGCGTTTAAGTGTGCTAATTCATTTGACATTAGCCCAATTTTATAAAATAAACCCGTGAAAATTTTTATGTCTACAAATGCCCCCTCAAGATTTATCGATTTATTATGAAAATGAATAAAGAGATAAATCTTGAAAACTTTAATTTTGAAAAATTTTGTTTGAACGGGACATGTATGACAAGAAATGAATTTAGAAGTCAAACCATTAATCACAAGATTAATTTGATCTTAAGAAGAAAAAGCTAAAAATACCAAAATTTAAACTTGGTAAAAGCAATTTAGTTTTCCTCTTCGTCTTTTTTTTTTTTTTCTTTTTTTTTTAGTTAATTATTTTGTTTGGTTTCTTTTCTTCTGCACCAAGAAGACTTCCGTGCCAAGAGTTTCTCTAATTAAATTTTTTATCTCTTTTGTTCAAAGACAATGAAACCCTAAAGTTTGGTTTTAATTTCATTATTTAAGCGCATGCACAATGGGTCATTATTCAACATACCCAGTCATCTATTATTTTTCAAGAAAAATTGGGTATATTGGAATTTCAGGGGCTTGTGTATGCATGAATTTAGATTTCACCAAAAATTTTGTTTTTTGTTGTTCCACGTTCCAACTGAATTAGGCTTTTTGTTTCTTGCACCCACCAGACTTTCAACTTGATGTTTGAATGACGATTAACAAGTTTGGCTTGCATGCATGTGGAAAATTTTGGAGTTTGAGTTCGAATATCAGCTCGACAAATATTTACCCTTCCGCTTTCATTTTTTTTTATTTGGTCATTTTAATTTGATGCACTGGAAGACCAAAATTAACCCTTTGCGACGTATTATGTTAATGGTCAAGGTAAAAACCTTCGATCCAATACATCTTATGTCAAGACTAGGGGTTGGTTTAACATCCAATATATTTTATGCTTGGAGAGCGTTTTCACGCGCGGCACATTTCATCTTAAGGACGGGTCTTTTAAAATTTTCAAAATCTGTACACCTCTGATGTTAAAGGGTAAAAACTGTTTGAGGTCAAACACATCTTATGTTAAGGATTGGAAGTCTTTGGCTTTTATTTAACGTGTCTTGTGTTAAGGGCAAAATCAAACTTTTGTCTAATATACCTGACATGGACGATTAAAGTTTTGACTTTGAAAAATTTTTTAAGCGCAAAAGTTTTTTTTTTTTTTTTTTCCTACTTTGGCAAGAAGTTTTGATTGATTTTACTTCTTTTTTTTTTTTTTTTTTTTACGTGCTAATTTTTTTTTTTTTTACAAGGTTCTGACTTTCTTCTTTTCCTTTCCTTTCCCTTGTTTCCCCTCAAACTGCAACACGCTTGACCTTTTAAAGCTTCACGTGTTCCTTTTTTTTTAAAAAAAAAGTTTCACGGTTTCTTTTTGTTTTGCAAAGTTTTTGTGTTTGATATGTTTGTTCTTTTCTTTTGCCTCTTCATTTTTTTCTTTTGTGAAGACAAAGTTATGATTTTATTTTTTTAAAGTTTAATTAAATTTTCACATTCGATTTCACGTTTAAATTTATTTTGTGTTGTTTTATAATTCTTCTTTACGAATTGTTACTGATTTTCTTCCTCTTTTTTTTTTTTTATTTGCAGGAAGGGCAAAATCAAATTTCAAGAAGAATCCTAAGAAGAATCAAGACTTGGATTTGAATGGAATTTCTGAAATTAAAATCGAAGACAAGACTTACCTTTGTTTTGGATGATCTGAACTGCGTGATGGACTAAAACTTTGCGTTGATGTCGCAATGACACATCCTTCACCTTCCATTACCCAAATTGCACATGACTGCACTCAGTGCACATCATGAAGATTTGCATCAGCAATCATATTTATGCCTTCCATCTCATCATTCCCAAAGTACGGATTTTATTCCAAGAGCAGTGGTTTCAGAAAGAATTAGCAATAGAGAGATTCAATGGGGTGAAGATCTATTTGGTTGTAAAGACATCCCTTATTTAGCAAAATTTTGGGAATGGTCTCTCTGGGTTTGAAAACTTCTTCAACACAAGAAACAAAGGGATTTAGCTTATACCATTGGAGCTGCTGCTCTAGACTATGATCGTCCCAATTCTGCTTTCATTGCCCTTTGTGAAGCTTCGTGTCTAACAACTAATACATTTGTGACTAATTGCGGTGAGCTGGGTATTTCTTTTCGGGACATCCAAGACATCACTGGCCTTTCCATTTTGGGAGACTACTACGAGGAAGTTGTGCCCAACTTTTCAGATTTGGTGAATTTGCTTCCAAAATCTTGCACACATTTGTTTGGTGTTTTCTTTAAACTTGCAAGTGAGAAGGGATCTGATCGCATAAGCTATGAAGACTGGATTAATTTTTGGTTTCGCCAAAAGAACTTTGCTAGAGATCCTCGCAATTTGAAGGCTTGTAAAGAAGTGATGAACTCTCGGCCAAATATTAAGTAGAAACCAGTGAGGAAAATTGTAAGACTCATCCTGATTGACAAGCTAAAGAATATCCTTCGCAGAGATTCGAACCATTGGGATGACTTACCGTTTGCTTTATCTGCCAAATAAGAGGATGAGTGTGAAATAGCTGCTTATTTGTCCCTTTGGTTTTGTCGCTTTCTTATACCTATTGGAGAAGATTACATCAGAGTAGGGACTTTCAAAGCGGCTTCTAGAATGGCTACTGGAGCCTATTACAGTCTTGTTCCTTCCATTTTGGCTAGCATTTACAAAGGACTTACACAGATAACTAACTGTCCACCTGGTTCGGATCTTGTCCAGGTCCCTCACTCATTTCTAGGACATTTTCTTTATGCTTGGATTGGAAAGTACTTCGCATGTGGGATTTATGATTTATTCAGTAACAGCACAAACTACCCGACTATCAAGAACTTTGTAGGGACGTTGAATGCTATCTTGCCTTGGGAACTTGAGATAGCCGATTGTAGGAGCATTATTCATGGATCAATGAACTCCAATGATTTTTGCTAGAGTCCAATTGAACCGCCTCATTCTCATGGCACGCACAAGGATGAAAGTTTGAAATTCAGAGATGCAGCATTTATGATAAGCATTCGGCCTGGATTCCTTTCTTACCGTAGAGGATCTTCCTACATTTTAGAAGCTTACAGTGCTCACAGGTTTTCAAGACAGCAAGGCTTTAGACAAAGACTTTCTGGATCTCCAATCAGCATGGGTATTTCAAGCAATGCCATCAACTTGTATCGAGTTTGGTTATTGTTAACCTGAATGAAGAGTAGTTCTTTATTCCATATACCAATGTATGAAAAATGTACACAACTCTATGTTTACACAGAGTACATGGATTGGTGGAAAGCTAAAGTCTTGTCGAGCTTCCAGAGCATTTTAGTTTAAATTTTAGCATCAAGTGAAGGTTTTGATTTTGAATTGGCTACATCAAGCAAAGGTAAAATGCTAATGCCAGAACACTTGATTGTGACCCCTCAAGAACTTCCTAAAAAAGGAGATCTTAGTGTCATTGCAGGCAGAGGTGGAAACAAACTTAAAGTTTTTTATCCTTCCTCAATAATAGCATTACCTCTTGAGAATGTCGAAGATGTATCCACAGCAATTCTCGAGGACAATGGAATTGCCCAAGATCAGGTGAATTTTTTATCATTTCTTCCCTTTTTTATTTTGTAAATTTCTTGATCTTCTACCTTTTGTCTTTAGGATCCCACTTCAAGGGAAAGTCAAATGCATCCCGTGTACAATAGTGCTAATCCAGCAGTTTCGAGAGTTAGCATCAATATTGACGATGAATATTTGACTATGTCTCCTCGATTGCGAAATCAAGGTATGCCTGCTTTTTTTTCATGACCTAAAATGAAGCCCTTTTTTTTAAAAATAAAAAATAAAACTTCATTCTTATCATTTTTTTAAGACTTTCCTCCAATTTCTGAAGGATTTTCACCTTTAATCATACTGATAAAGTGATTGATGCTCTTGAAGGTATTGAAGAATTTATTAGCTATAGAGATCTTCATAGCAAATATCCCAATAGCATTGGTGGAGAAGTTATAGCATCCAATCAAAACTTGGTCGAAGTAATTCTTGATGAGGAACTTGAAGTAACCTCTGCACCTTCAAGCCATGAAACTATTCAAGAAGCCTCAAGCAACATGCCTTTGAAGACTTTGATTTTTGTCTCTCCTCCGACTTTGGATGCACAAAAAATGGCCCCAATCTACTCAGTTATTTCTGGACCTCTTCTAAATATGACTCAAGGATCTCCCTTTCTTCAAGATGTTTTAAAGGAAGCGTTACAAAACTATCTTCAGACGATGTTCAAGAAAGCACTTAAACATGGTTTTATCAACCTCAGGACTTGGTGGGATGATAACAACCCTGACTATCCGGACTTTGATTACTGATTCCTTCCATAGGGACCCAACACCTTTGATGAACTAGATGGATGTATTCTTGACAAGATTTAACACTTATCTTCTCTATAGGGGAGAGACCATGAAACATCCTACTGCAAAAGCTAACGACAAACAATTAAAGACCTTAGAAGTGCAATTGGAAGCAGAGCACATGACATGCTCTTTTTTGGAAGAGAAGATTAGCAAGCTGACTTATGAACTTGACAGGCTCCGTGATGAACTATGAACACATACTGAGAAGATAACTGGACTTGGAACTGCAAAACTTTCATTGGAGCATATTCAAGTCATAGATGTTTCTGCAGTACATACTGTCAATTAGGAAAGGAGTGCACTTGAAGATGGGTTTATACACCTGATTGATAGTGCTTGACTTTTTATTTTCTCTTTTTTTTGCGATGTAAGAATTTCTTTTCAACATTCAATAATATGAATTTTATTTCATATAATGAATCGTGTATGTTCCTTTTTTTTAATTGCCAACAAAATTAATGAAAAACAAAGGTTTTTATTTTAATTTCATGACTGAACTTGGATTAATTTTTTTTATCCAAGCTGCCTACATACCCTTAAAAGGGATCAAGTTAGACGTAGTTCAATGCAAGACTTTTTTTTTTATCTCGTATGTGTTTGATTTTTTTTTTAATTTTGAGTTGTTCACAGTTTATCTTCCTGCGGGCTATGACCAGTACCAGATATTTTTGAAGAACAAAGAAATTATTCTACACGTAAAAGCGCTTCAAGAATTTTCAATTGATTGGGCTGATCCACAATCTGTCCTTTTCCACAATCTTGTATACTCCATTGATGAATGTTTGAGTCACTACATAGGGACCATCCCATTTTGGTTGGAACTTGCCCCCGACTTTCTTGGTGACAATGATTGGTCTTCTTATACAAATCACCAGATCTCCAACTTGAAATGAACTGGGTCGCACTTTCTTATTGAATGACTTGGCCATTCTAGCTTGGTAGCATTCCGGTTGCATTTGAGTTTCGAGCCTCTTTTCATCCAATACTTTCAACTATTGCAGATGAAGATAGGCATTTTCATCTGTTGTTAGCCCTTCTTGGATAGCGAGTTTCAATGACGGGATTTGACACTCTAAAGGGAGTACAACTTCAACTCTATATACAAGAGCATATGGTGTGGCTTCTATTGGAGTTCAATAAGTTGTACAGTAAGCCCACAATGCTTCTCGGATTCTTTCATGCCAGTCCCTTTTGGATTTCGATACAACCTTTTTCAGTAGGTTGTGCAAGGTTATGTTGAAAGCTTCTGCTAATCCATTAGTTGTTGCATTGTACGTAGATTAGTGTATTGTTTAAACCTGAACTTAGTACATTAATTGTTTATATGGCTATTGCAGAATGGCTTCCCATTATCGGTAATGATATGTCGAGGAATACCATACCGGTAAATGATTTAAGTAGGGATGAAGTCCTCCACATTTTCTTTCTTCACTTCCTTCAATGGCACGTCTTCAGCCTAATTGGGGAAGTAGTCAGTTGCAGCCAGAATGTAAGAGTGTCCGGCTGAGGATTTGGGATTTATAGGCCCAACCACATCAAGGCCCGATGCATCGAATGGCCAAAAAGCTACTGTCCGATGCAATGGCTCGAGAGGCTGGTGAATGAAGTTTGCATGAACTTGACAGGCTTTACATTTCTTTGCATATTCCATGGAATCTTGGACCATAGTAGGCCAATAGTACCCCATTATTTTTATTCAAAAATAGAGCTTTTGACCAGATTGATATGCACCGCATATCCCAGAATGATTTTCTTCTAAGGCATGCATTAATTTTTCATTGCTTAGGCATCAAAGGAAAACTCCATTAAATGATCACCGATAGAGTGCGTCTTTGTAAAAGATGAAACGAGGTGCACGTTTTCTTATCTCAATTTTGCGGTGAGGATTATCTGATAGCTTTTGGTGTTGTAGATAATCAATAATCGGTTGTCTCCAGTCTTCTTTATCTTTATTAATAGCCTCAACATTTTTGTTTTCGTCCATTTGTTCAATCTTCAATGGTAGAATTACCCATCTTTGAGCAATTGATATTGAATGGGTAAAATCTTCCTCCGTCTTAGCTGAAACAGTTGCCAAATTAGCCAAAGCATCAGCCTCCCTATTTTCATTTCTTGGGAGAAATTTGAATTTTATTGAATTAAATCATTTCAAGAGCGTTGATGCAATTCATCGTATGGTTTCAACTCTGAATTTCAGACTTCATATTCTGACAGAAACTGGTAGATGATCAACATCGAATCTCCAAAAACTTCAAGCTGGTTGATGCCCATGTCCAACACTATTTCTAGACCGATAATGAGAGCTTGATACTCAGCCATGTTGTTGGAACATCTTTCTATCAGAGTGAACGCATAAGGCATGACCTGATCATGT
>CAVNYN010213008.1:0-15126 GCA_963692815.1 Nyctanthes arbor-tristis
GGGGGAGGGAACAACGGCTGCGGTTTTGCTTGGAGGAGAGGCAGCAGTGGCTGCCGATTTTTGTGTATGTGTGTTGTATGTATACCTTGGGATTTGCAGACTGTATTTTCTACCGAATGTATGTGTGTATTCTTGTGTATGTGCGTAGATGTATATGTAGTCACAAGAGGGGAGATGAGTCCCAATGTGAGTGGAATTGAGAGTTTGGGAGGAAATCTGATGGGTTTTTCTTGTTGCAACAGGGCACTAAGTTGGGGATAAAGGAGTAGTCTAGTTAGAGTTAAGTTAGAATCAGTTAGTCCAAGTCTAATGGAATTCAACGTACATTCAAAGTTTAGTTAGGGTTAAATTTTCTTGTCGTTACAATCTTACCCTCTTAAAAAAAATTTTGTCCTCAAAATTTAACTTACAATGTCTATGATGTCAGGATACTTGGTTAGTATATCTTCTTCTTTCTCCCAAGTAGCCTCTTCTACTCCATGTTTATCCCACTGGATTTTGACAAGAGGAATCTCTCGTCTCTTGACCGTTTGTAGCTTTCTTTCTAAAATATAGACTGGTGGTGAACTGAAGGAGAATCTGTGCACCACACCGCTCCTTTCTTTTGCTCTTTCTTCTTTTTTTTTTTCTTTTTCCTTTTAACAATGTGCACCACATTTTCATATTTTTGTTTTTTAATAACATTGGACATATATGCAAGACAAATTGGGGTGCTATTATCCATTTCAAGTCTAAATGTGATGAGTATAAAATGTGGTGTACCAAAAAAAAATTGTAATGACAATATAATTGCATTAGTTTAAAATGTGGTGTTGGAATAAATTTTTGTCGTGGGAGTATAATTTCCCTATACACCAGTAAAGTTTGGATTTTGTGTGTTTTTATAAAGTTATATATATACGAAATTTTACAGCCTAGACCAAGAAAAGGAAGATAAGCAGTACGATATATTTCTAAGTACTTATACTCTAGATAAATCAATACTTTATTCGAAAAGACTTAGGGGGCATTTGATTGTCATAATTTTTCATAGAAAATGCTAGTTTTCCAATTATATTCTCACTTTTGTGCTGTTTAATTAACTTTTTTTCATAGAAAATATTTTTCTACTTTTGGTCACATGACTATATTTTCCAAGGAAATAAAGAAAATATTTTCCTTAGGGACACCTAGGTAATTCATTTTCTAAGAAATTGGAATTTCATATTTCTTAAAACATTGAATTATTTTTTAACTTAAAAAATATAAAAAATTGCAAAACACGTATGTGAATTGAGAATTTCTCATTTTCTTTTTTTTTTCCGGGTGGGGGGGGATTTTATGTTACTTGGTATTTTTTGCTAATATTAACGAATATAAGACTTTATGATCGTTTCAAAATTTCTAATTATGGATCGTTATTAGAGTCTATAACTTTGTTTTATCTTTATATTCATTCATAAATCACTCACTGAATTTCATACAATTTCTTTTCTGGTATAAGCTTCTACTTATTAGGTGCATTACTGTTATAGTTGTTGGACTTAAAATTATTTATTGAATCATGGACGGTAAACTATCTGAGGAGACTATAATCTTTAAAAGTCTTGCTCTATGTACCCAATCTTCATAACAATCTTCAAACATTCTTATCATATCACCATTTTCCATGAAAAAAATATGCAAGATGAAAGCTTGATGAGTGTTGTACTTGTTCATTAATTATTATTTTTTTATTCGTCGTAGTTTGATTTTGTCTCAAATATAAACATATATATTCAGCTCAAGCTTAGAGCTCGCGTAGCTTTGACAAATAAAAAAATTTGGCAAATAAAAAATTCCTAGAAAAAAAGTACAATATTTATATAAAACTTGATAATTTCTATAAAAAATAATGACTATCAAATAACAAAATTTAGAAAAAAATATTGTTTCCATAGAAAATAATAGCTATTAAATACCGAAAGATAGAAAATAACTATTTCTAGATAAAAAATTAAGTCAATCAAATACATGTAATTGACATTTCTCATAAAAATTAATTATAGAGAATTCAATTACCTATAATTCATTTTTTCTATGCATTTTTATACTTGCAATCAAACAATACGAGTGTGTTTGATTACCATAGATTTTCTATGAAAAATAGGGGTTTCCATCTAAGTTTTTACTTTTGAAGTGTTTGGTTGATATTTTTTTCATGGAAAACATTTTGCACCATTTGGTCACGTGACCAACAAGGAAAATATTTTCCTATGGGGGGCGTAGGCTTTTTATTTTTTAGGTAATTCACACTATTTTTCCTGAAATTTAACTTTCAATCAAACGCTTTACAATTTATTTTCTATGAAATTCAATTACAGATAATTCAATTGACGAAAAAATATTTTCTTTTTAAATAAATTTCATGTTTATAATCAAACGCACCCTTAATGCTAAAAATACTTATACAATTTATTGAAAAATTTCAAATACTCATACAGGAAATTTTATTTTATTTTATTTTTACAAAAACAGTTTCGGTACCCTTACGGAACTCGTATTGTTAAGGGAGACTTTCTTAATAATACGGGTTTTATAAGCGTACCAAAGTTGTTTATGTAGAAAAATCAGAAATTTTGATCTAGCGCAACTATATGGCGTCAATACAGCTCCAGAGTTTAAAGAAACCACTCATATTTTCTAAGAGCATCTCTAATGCTCAATGCCTTGGAGCATGATCCTTGAAGAGAGAAAAAGACAGAAAAAAATGATAGGCCCCATTTTTTTATTTTCTTTTTCTTTTAATTAATTTTCTCTCATTTACATCACTTTTCTCTACTTTTCCTCCCTCGTATTCCGTGTAAGGTCAAAATCTAGAGCTTCATCAAAGACTTCTGCACTACTATTTTAGCATTGTTTTTGAATTTTTATCTGTCTCACTCCTCTTTTTGACTTTTCCCCTTTTTTTCTACCCCTCTTTCGACCTACATTCAATTAAAATAATTATTTTTTCTCTATCTCTCCCCTCTATACCACTCAAATTTTTTACTACTCTATTGGAGATACTTCGAAAAAAACCACTTATCGTTTCCCAAAAACCACTCATGGTTTCTTTCATTATATGTGAGTGTTTGACGGTATAACTAGTGCCAATATATGGCACTAGAGTTCGGCCGGAGCAAGAGAACTTCTTTGTACAGTTATTGTACCCAAAAATGCTTGCGCAGCACGTGCCAAGGTTATTATTAGTTTAATAAATAAACAAACTTACGCGCGGGCACACACATCAAGGAGATCAAATTACATATTTGGAGAATTGCAACAATGGGAGTTAACCTACTTTTTAAATACAAATTGATCCCAACATCTAAAAAAAGAGCAAGTTAATCCTTTATATCTTTCCGCGTACTCTCAACAATCACACCTTCATTCAATTGTCTCACGTGTGACCTTAAAAATAAATTTTGTCTGGACTGGATCATAATTTTAAAATGCCTTTGGAATTTTTTTTTTAAATTTTTCTTCTTTGAAGTACAATGAGAGCGGTGAGGAGGGGTATGTGGGATTTGGATCGGTAAGGAAGTCAAAAGATAGATCGAATTCGTATCTCCATGAACAATGGATGATAAATTTAAAAAAATAAAAATAAAGACGATTACATGATGTCCAACTATTGTCCACACCAGTTAAAATATAAGCTAATTAATTTCCCTTCCCCAAAAAAAAAAAAAACTATTGATTAGCCCATTTATTTCCTTGACGCAGAATGAAAGAACAAGAACAGCCTCAATCACATCTTCAAAAACGTTCACAAATGATTACAAACGAAGCCTTTCACTACCAAAATGAATCACTATATTATTTATATATTGATCTTGTAAATGAAAAATTTTATTGAATAATATAAATATTTAGAATGCAAAATCTAGCTCACAAAGATAGGAATACAAGAACTTGTGAGGCATGACAATTTAGCATTTATTTAAATAGTTTTCAAAAATAGTTTACTTAAAAAAAGCAGCCGACTGTAGAATTCTCTTTATTCAACACACACAACGTGTGCTATTTTTGTTCATTACTCTATGTTCATTCTAATATCAATTGTTGACCTACTTCTTTCAAGGCCTTAATAGAACGATTTTTGTCAACTCTACAGCCTTGCACGATTTTGTAAATTCCACGAGGGCCCTAAAGATCAATTCCAAACATTGGACTCGTGGAATTCAAGAGCGTGGGTCCTAGAGCAGAGTAAAACATCTCCCTGATATCATTATATATAAAAAAGGTCAATGAAGTAAAAATCTTTTAATTTCTTTATTTACCCTTGTGTTTTCTTTAAAAATTAAGTATTCCCTCATTATTATAGCCCAAATTAAGTATTATTCGTTTTAGAATTTTTACCCGCGCGTTTTAAAGAATCTAAAAGTAATAATAATCGTAATAATTTTAAGGTGAATATTTATCTAACATGAAAAAGTATCATATTTAGTTGTCAACTATATATTGGATGATTGTGGGCCTTCAACTTCACCACTTGTATGTCAACAACCAATTCATGTTTGCCAACTAACAAATATCAATTATAAATAACATGTTTACTTAAAATTACTCTAATAACAAATGTCAATGAATTTTTATACAAAAATTTAATAAATTATCAATATAGCCAATTGAGTCATATATTAATATTATGAGATATAAATTTCTATAATTATTCTATCATATTTTTATTTATTTGTTGGTAACACTTTTTACACTAGTTAATTAATTTTTTATTTTTTTTACACATTAGATATAGGGGAAGGGAGGGGAGCTAATATCAGTTATTCATGTCAGATAAACACGTCTCTATATAATTACTCTAATAACAAATGTCAATAAATTTTTATACAAAAATTTCATATAAATTATTAATATAACTAGTTGAGTCATATTAGCATTATTATATCTGAATTTGTTCATTGGTAACACTTTTTACACTAGTTAATTCTTTTTTTGATATAGTAGGTATAGGGGAGGGGAGGGGCATGTGTGTTCCAACCCAGGACCTCCTATCTAGAATGTGAGAAACCTAACCAATGTAGCACTTGTTTGAATTATAGCACCAGTTAATTATGCATATTGAAATAAAAATTAATTAAGGTGATTCAATAAAATTAAAATATTTAAAAATTATTGAACAACTATTACAATGTAACTTTATCAATATTCAGTCTATTTTTCAAATAAATAATTTAATTCTAAATACATTAAGATCATATTTAAAATTACAAATTGAAATTTTTGTTCTATGAGAATTTATCAAAAAGTTTTAATTTATATTAATTATAGAATCGGTAAATTGGAGTACTATAATTTTAAAGAAATCAAATTTGATTATTGCACTTCGATAACTATATACAAAAATTTCTTTAAAAATCATTAAAAATTGAAATTTATATTAACGTTATAGATTTATAAAAATTCATTCGTTTAGAGACGTACTATGCATGCGTTTTCGAATTATAAAGATTACTATTTATTTTTTATTGAAATAGAACTTCCAATTAATTTCGTGTTCTATTTGATAAGTGATAGAATCGTAATTCAAAATAGTTGGCTAAACAAACTACCATGAATTGTTGATTGGATATGAGCTAATAAAAGGAAAAGTGCATATCATTTAATAAATTAAGGTAACAATCTCCCAAAAAAGATAAAAAAATACAAAAAAAGAACTAAATGATGTCACCAGAAATCTTATAAAGCCAAAAACCTTATAGAGTCAGGAATTTTACAGAGCCAGAAAATGAGCGGGAAAAACCACATTTCTCTTATTATATATATATATATATATAGATTTTTATTGTTATTGTTGTTGTTATTAATGACTTTAAATAAATATATAAAGTTAGAAAAATGAAAAGACTAACAAAACTCATTTCAAAATAACTACTCTATCCGTCCCACATAGATAGTCTATTGTACTATTTCTGTTCGTATCAAAAAAATAGTCCACTTATTACGATAAATATTTCTTTAATTCATTTCTATTCATGCTCTTAATTAATGTATTGTTATTACTTCACAGTAATTACCTGTGCATTGAAAGTAATACATAAGGGTACATATGTAAAAATATAGGTAAAATTTAATGCTTTAACTATATTATCTATCATTTCTTAAGTTGTGTAAAAATAACTATTGAACTATCTTTGTGGGATGAAGAGAGTATTAGTCAAGGGGTTATGAAATGAAAAGTCAATAACCAATTATTAGTATTTTCAATTAGCAAATTAAATAAAAAAATTAATACATGTAGTACTTATTTCAAGAGTTATTATTATTACTTGAAGACATGATTAGAAAAATTATTTACTATAGATTTTTTTAAACCATTGAAATTATTAAAATATTAAAAAATTATGATGAATTTTTGTGTGCGTATTCAGGTAGGGGGTATAAACATAAATATATATTTTGTTCTCCATACATACAGCATAAAAGTGACATTTGTGATCTTAACAAATAATCATGCATAAATATCAATTATCTAAAAACTTGACTTTTGTTGGGGATTTATTTATTTAATTTAATATATTCAATTTTAATCGTGATAAATATTTCATTACATACAAAAGGAGTATATATTTAAATATCTTGACCTAAGCAATACTATAAATAAATTTATGACATCACTCTAAATTTACGTGCAACGCACATGCTAATGACTAGTTATCAAAAAAAAGACACGGCAACATTTGTCTTCTGACTTCTCTCCAAAAATTGTCACTCCGTATTTTATTGCAATGGACAATGATACAAAATCGAAGACTAAACTTACTACTACTTAAACGTTTGTAGACTTTAGATGCAATTTCCAATATGCTAGTTCTCTTTAAAATTGCTTCAAAAGAAAACCAGGGGCAAGTGCAGCCGTGATCTTTTTGCATCTTCTTCTTGATCGTTTCACGCTTTTTACCCCTCTAAAGCTCCATGGAATCAAAAGGTTCGAATCAAAACTCCAAAATTCAGATTCCTCCAACAAAACCCAGAAAAGATTTCTTGACCCACCTTGAAATCTATCTGGCCAGAAGAGATGGTGTGGACAAACTACTGAAAATCTCTCGTTATGCGACAAAAATAATTCTCGCTTCCTCAATCATCCCTGAGACGCACAACCCATTAATTAATCGCCTTAAATCCTTCGAGTCAAGCGTTGGAATCAGCCGTAAAGCGTTCCGTTTGGGGAAATTTGTTCAGGATGTGAATGCGTTAAGGACGACTAACTTTAGTTCAGGGTATGATTTGGATTTGGTTCTTTGTTTGATAGCCGATGGCGGAGAGGGGTTGTATTTTTTTATTGAACAGTTTGTTTGGTTGGGAAAAGCAGGTTTGATTGACAAAAGGCATTTGAGTAAGCTGCAGAAAATGTGTGCTTGGTGTGAGTTTATTGGGTACTTTGGGAGCGCGATTTTGAAGGTTAGAGAATTGAGAAAAATTAGCGAGGATGAGAGGTGTTTGATGGCCTCCATGGAATTGGCGGAGGTGAGGGGGATTGGGTGCAGTGAGGAGATGGAAAAGTTAAGGAAATTGAAGGAGAAGAAGTTGATGAAGAAGCTTTCAACAATTCAAGATTTGGCAGATGGATTGATGGCCTTGGCTGATATTCGAGACGGGAAAGGAAGACTTTCGGCGCCTTTATTGGTTTCATCAGCAGGTCTCTTGTCTGCACTCATAAGCACGCACAAGAATTGGGTTTCTTGTTGATTACTTGAGGTATGATGGCTATATATTTGATGGTGATGGAGATTGTTGTATTCAGATTTGAAATCCATTAAACAAACAATAAAAAAGCTAAGCTAGTTCTTAATAATTTAGAGCCTTCTAAAATTTATTGGCAATGTGGTTCATTGCTAAATATATTGGTTGATCATTCTTTATGATAGTGAAAGAAGGAATGTCACTTATAATGGGAAATTTGTTATAAGTTTAGTGTAGGGGAATATAACGAAATCCAATTGGAAAAGTTGGATTCTTTGTGTTCCGGCACAAAAAATGAATAAAAATTACAGCTTTTTGTCCTCCCTTTGACGCCATGAACTTTGTTATGTTTTTAGTTAATTTGGGCTTCGGATATGTGTGTATATCTACAGCTTGATCGTGGTGCATGGCTTACTGGATTGCTGCCTTTTTGAGTGAATATGGAACAGTAAGTTCAATTGATAATAGGAGAGTAATGAAGAGGAATAGAGTTTATCTTTAGAAAAATTTGTTTCTTGCTTAGATGAGAACTTTTGCTCTCTCTGCTGTACGGGTAACCTACAACGAACTTCACTATGCTTTGCTGGTTCTGGTAGAAGTCCATGTGCCTAGTGAATTAAACCAGCGTCTCATGTGAAGTTTTACTTCATTCATTTAACATCTCAATTTTATGGAAGCAATGTGGAACTAAACCCCCTGTCCCACACTTCTCTATGTCTGACTTCTGAAACTTTAACCGCTCGGTCTGGATTTGCTAGGCACTTGGTACTACATAGGACTAGGGAAGCAAATCCAACCATCCTTTAGTCCTACGTCTCTGATAACATGATAAACTAACTTAGCAGTGTAAAGTTGGCTTGCAATGTGAGGTGTGCCTTAATTTTCTAGATTCTGCATCTCAAGTTTACTGTGAGACAAATTGAAAACCTCATCTTACGAAATCATCACTAGCAATTAAAAAGCAAAAGTTTCTTTAGTATTCTTGAGCTGAGTGGAAGGGAAGTTGTGAGAAATGACATTTTTATGTCAATGGCATTAACAAGGTTGAGAAGTATCACCATACTGGCTATGTTTTGTGATGCTTTACTACATATTAACATATAGTTCTTCCATCTTTGCTTGGCTTCGGTAATCTGGTAGACTACCAACTTGTTTCCCTCTGACTACAAGTAACTAATGACCCCATTAATTGCAAGTTTTCAATTACTGTAATCTGACACTAAAATTTAACTCAATTACAATATCTCAATTGCTCGTGCTATTTATAACTCAACACCAGTATCAGCAACAGTCTTCTATACTTCTTGTGTTTGACCATTCATAAGAGAGGGCCTCATCTTCTTCCGTTGAAATCCTTGAATAGGTAGTCTTGCAATAATACCCTTTAATGGGAAGTGATAAATATTTGTTTATACTCCTGATTTTTCTTTTTGTTATACTCAAATCATTTTATATTCTGTGATGACACATGATTGATTCTGATTGTGGAAACAATGTGATTTAGGTGTAACTGTATTTTTTTTTCTCCAATTATATGGCGCTCCCACATATTTGGAAATTTTACTATAGACAGCCATAAAACAATCCGATTGTCATGGATAGACTTGAACGACGACAAAATATTTGTCTGGAATTGTGCTGATCTTCGCGAACTAACTTGAACGACGACAATATATATATATATATATATATATAGATATTTGTAGGGAATAAAGGGCACAACTTCAATGATGATTGTATTTTAGAAATTTTTGGCTTTCCTTTCGTCTAATTAAGAACTTCCATTTTATGTTTCTTGAATGGGAAACTCATATATTTTTATTTAAAATTTCATTTGACTTGTTTATGAATTCTTTCTCCTTTCAACTTGTTTCGGTAGCATACCATGAGGCAACCACAGAGATAATTTAATCATTCTCTAGCAAAATCTCTGGTATCCAGTAGTTCCCCATGATTTCCATAACCTGACACAGTTTTCCACTTCTTCTATAGGCTTTTTCATTCTTTGACTTTGGGACGAAGTTGTCGGTACCCTTACGAACTAGTCCAATGATACGACTGTTAATTAAGCTTCATCTTGTGTTTGGACGATTACAGTTAATTAAGTCGAGAACGAAAGTTAAATTCATCAGGTCAAAGAAATCAAGGTTGGAGGACTGAAAGTTCAGTCCTCTGTTTTGAATTCGATAAATGTTGGCTTATAATATTGCATCCTTTAGTATTTTATAACATGGCCGATAATACCTTGTTTTTAGACAAAAGATAATTAACAACACATGAAATCCATATGCGTAGAGTACTTGACATGCTTTTCGAATCAGTAGCATCGTGATCAAACTTCACGGTAGAGGTTATCGACCAATGTATCTACCAAGCAACGTAATTAAAGATGACAAATTTGTTAACGTGTAAGTCGAGATACTTTCTTTAGGTCTGTTCAATTCAATACAAGCTGATTTACAACATCGATCCATCCCTTAGAAGACGAAAAAATCGTTACAAAGAAGGGAAAAATAAAGAGGTCAAGAAAAATGTCGCCATTCACAAACTACTCTCCCAAGAACGCTACTCTTGATCAAGAAACATGCTTGAGCGTAACAAAAAGAAATGATATGGAGCCGAGCTTACCTTACCTTAAGCGAGCCACTCAAAGTCCTTCTCAATTCCCATGAGGGCAAACACCCTTTTAATGGGGACTGAAGAAACAAGGAAGATGTCGACAACTGTCTCTGCCTCGTTGAGATTGACGACAAACAACTGAAAGTACTTCTTAGCCTTCTCTTTTCACTATCTTCGTACCCCAGGCATTTGGGGACGTGTTGTACTGCTGTAATCTTTAGCGCTTCCGGTAACACACAGTTGAAGATCGAGCCTAAGTGAAAGATTAGCAAACAATAGTTTAGTATATTATGCATGAACAACTTTCTTCAAACAATAGTTTCGTATATTATGCAAGAACAACTTTCTTGAAGAGGCAGAAGAGTACCTAATTTCGCCAGTCGATTTACCCATTTTGGAATCTTCTTCCCGGTCAACTTGTAACATATGTCCTTGCAGAAATGGTTACAATTTTTCACAATCAAGTGATAGGTGTCACCGTTGTAACTTGCAGCTTGACGTTCGATGAACTCCCTAACCTGTGTGCTGTCCAAGCATGTCGTCCCGATGAATATCGACTTCCTAAACTTAAAACCCGGGCATTGTCGGGGTTCAACCTCAAATACGCCGCTTGAAGGATAGTCATGAGCTCCAAAAGCATACTCTACGCCATGAACTGTAAAGTACAAAACCGGCATGATTAGATAACACTGTTGCTCCCTTCAACATTTAAATAAATTTGGCTGATCAAACTGACATAGGAAAAAGCAGTTGAATGTACCTTCCACACCCGAGTGAAAAATACCGAGGCCAGCCCAGTAGACATAACCATTCATGGGTGTCAAGTCATACACATTGAGATAAACTGGAGTATTCCCTGGACCATAATTGGCCGACTTTGCTTTGGGAAATAAGCAAAAACGCGGAGCTGATTTTAGATCGGAAGAGCACACGTCTTTCAAACGGAGAGGCACAATTGACTTCCAACTTCTCTTTGATCCTATTGCCATGTTGCTTCTTTTGGGAAGCTGAATTTCAGTTGAAAGCCAATGGCGTCTCATATCTGGATAAAAGAAGAAAGTACAAGGCTTACAAGTAAAAACCGTATTGTGCAGCAAACAAACAAAACAGAAACTGAGAAGATAATATGTCAGCAAATCAACATCAGTGTTTTTTATTTTCTTTCTTTGGTTCCAAAATTCATCATTTTATTACACAAGAAAGGCCGATTACTAATTTTGTACCATAAGAGATGTTGAGCATTTATATAATGGTCTATATGATTAATGTACGTCTGATACAAGTCTTATATGGTATGCATCCATGCTCCTCGTCGACTGAAACAAACGCAACAGCATAATGAGTTTCCAAGAAATGTTCAGAAACTTTAGAGAGAACTGTAGCATAATTGTTATAACACTTTATTTGGATGCTACTGAAGTTGAAAAGAGAAGGGAAGTTGGAAATGAAAGTCAAGAAACCAAATAAAAATATCAGAAGCATAGGCAGTATGCACCATGGTAATACTTATTCTGCCTAGTCACCAGTCATGTATTCTTAAGCCTGTGAATACCGTACAGAGATCAGATGGTAAAAACAGATAGTCTCCCAACTTGGTGCACGACAACTTTAAGAAAAAAGGAGTCCTCTCCGTTTGCTAACTCCAATAGATTGTTTTATTATACCCAAACAGATTGCATGATAATTTGAATTCTTCCGTTATCTACTCTGAGCATTTATGTTGTGCTGTTCTGAATTAGCCGAGAAAATGATGAATGCAGATAATTTATGTCTAACTATTTAGTCTAACTATTAATCGCCATTATCAAACTCTGTTGAACTGATTAAGTAATTTCTTTAAACACCTAGTTTGCTAAATTTTCTCTTCAATCTTCTTATTATGCTTAAACATATTCTTATGCAACTCAAGTGCATTCCAATGTGACAGAGTGCAAATCTTAACTCTGATGGGAAAGGCAGCTTTATTCCCTAGTGAAATTGTAAGCAAAACTATGCTTGAGAGAGATTGAAAACGAAATCAGAGGATCCAGAGAAACATGGAGAACCAATATACTTTCTGAACTTCAATATTTCAACAGTTTCGGAAATGGGAGACAGCTATATATACTCTCATGTAATTATCGATTACGAGCATCCCACATCTTGCACATTGGCTTATTACTCAATCTACATCTTTCCCTATCAAATGACTACAAGATAGTATTTACAGCTTTTCCCATCATAAGTAAGATATATTTATGGAAATGGCTTGAGCAGAGAGAGGCGGGAGGGTTGTACCATAAAATAAATATCTTAACTTCAACAGCAGAGACCATATCGTTCAAAACAATGATGGCAATCAAACTTCAAAAAGTTTAAAGTGGTCGGGAAACGAAACACTACTGAATCTGATACTTATATGCCAACACAGTAAAAAGGGACAGATTGATTACCAGCTCAAAAGAGCTTGTGGACTTAACTACAACCACTCGACAAAATAATAAAGGAACGTATCCAGCAAATGCTGCTGAAAATATGTTAAGCCAAGGAAATTTAAAAATTTCAAACACAAGAAGGGTCATGTTAGCAACTCATCAGCCAGCAAGTGAAAGAATTCAACCAACAGTTAGAACAAAAGACAATTCTTGACTACATTCTAGACGTATGCATGCCAGAAAACGAGCATGGCTCCATAGTTGACCGTTCTTCATCACTGCATAACTTAACGGCTCCTCCACTGACTACCAGGGTATATAATTATCAATTGATTAAAAAATAGTTGTAAATGACAATCATTAAAATGTCTATGAAAAGTACAGATTTGGTCACATCTCTGTAAGGGAAAGGTAGTGCAGGCTCCACTAGTTACACAAATCCTTGCAGTTACTCTCAGATCAGTAGGCAACTCAAATTAATACCAAAACCCTTGTACCTAAAACTTTCTTCAACAAATCTTAGTTCCCAAAGCTACGCTCATAAGAAAAGCACTAAAAATGAATAAAATTCTTACCAAGAAACACAAAAAATGTGCAACATTGTGCCAAAAATTGCAGAAAACACTCCCACAGACTGCTCAAGAAAGAAGGGCAGCATTAGGTACCAGAATGAGGCCAGAATTTTACCAGATCTTGTTGTCGAATCGAATCATATTCATAACCGACAAGAGAAATTAAAGAAGACTAATTCAAGAAACTCTTAGGATCATTTAAAGGAGCAGAACCAAATAAAATTCTAGCAGTAATTTATATGACCCAGAAAAGGAATATAAACCATGAAAATTGAAAAGCATTTAATAAGCTGCAAGAAAATGATTTGACACCCGGAACAAAAAAATATGCCCAGAGAAAATAAGTGCTTTTGGAAGCAAGACTTACAGATTTGGAGAGGAATGACATTGGAGAAGAGGCTAAAGATTCAAGTTTTCAGCTTGAAAAGAATTAATACGATGGGCTAATTAGCAACTGTCTCTTTCTCTGTCCGAATTATCAGCATTAATTCACTGTTTTTTTGACAAATCCCATGTAAAATATTCACTACATTAGAGTTCTAAAATGACCAGAAAAGCTGGTTTTGATTGAGGCTAAACAATTTACTGTGGTAGCAGAGTAATAGTACAGGATAAAGAAAGAAAATGGAAAGAAACAAGTGTCTGTCTGAAGAGACCCCAAGTTTTGGCACGTACGGGGACAATAGGAGAAGAACGAAAGGGAAAAATTGGAGCTTAGGTCCCCCAACTTTTACCCTTATTACATCTTTCACCTCTAATCTTTTATTTTGCTTGCCTCCTCACTTTTGAGGAATGATTTTTGTCACAAATATTCTTTATATGATCTTTCTAACGATTTTTTCCACTCAAAATGTAATTACATCCACAAATACTGTTTTTAATAGTTCTCTAAATGGAAGAAAACCAAAATGTTTTAGACCGAAATGACATGACCTCAAGTTCAATAAAACTGAAAAGAACGAAATCCATTCTTGTTTTCCCTGAAGAATAAAGTGTGTAAAATTGTTTACATCTATTGGGAATAAAGTTACACTAAGACAAAGACAGTGAAACAAGAGTAAAAGACAAGCCAAGGTCATGACCAATTAATGGAAAACAAAAGTAAAAAACAGAGATGCCATGCCATGGTACAACTTGTCAAGAATATTGTTATTCCTTTCAAAAAAGCGGCCTCGCTACAAGCATCCTTTTAAATCAAATTTTATCTTATGATAGGGTTGGTATAATTAATCTTTTTGACTAATCATTTCACTGATTTTAATCACTCTTCGTTCATTTCAAATGATGAAATTCTTCGAAAGATCATGTCGACTTAGGTATCTAGATATGCACTTATATACATTCTGATATGTTTCTAACTAGGATATTACTTTCTTGCGAATCACAATTGGATCAGACTCTAGACGAGGTGGAGAGATGATTGATGGTAGTAAAGTAGAGGAAGGAAGAAATACTTTTGAATGTCTTAAAGAGACAGACGATGGTCTATTAGACTTAAATATAGAAGAGAAAAAGTCATACAAATTATAATCTATTGTAAAGGGTATAAAAAATTGTCATCAAGTTCGGTTTCTAAAAAATTTGTAGGTACTTGTAGGTATGGCTTTTGCCTTTGGGTTAGGACCCAAAATTTTACTCACCAAGGTTTGGTGACAAGAAACTTTCATTTGGCAAATGGCATTTGGCCACTTTGAATGAAGTACAAGTCTATGTAAAATCTCACTTGGGGGGGGGGGGGGGGGGGGGGGGGGGGGGGGGGGGGGGGGGGGGGGGGGGGGGGGGGGGGGGGGGGGGGGGGGGGGGGGGGGGGGGGGGGG